>AWOL01S0037076.1:46071-151317 GCA_000715115.1 Nicotiana otophora | reverse complement strand
GGGGTTGGGGTGGGGATGGAGGGGGCAGGGATGGCGTCTTGGGGATGAGAAGGAGATAATCAGTGTGGAATGCCATTTTGATATGTTTACACACACTCAATGTGAGTCCATCTGCTCCATTGATAGGCAGAATTACCTGCATGTGGGCTACTGCAAGTTGTGTGGTGGATTAGACCAAATGTGTGTAAGCTGGCATGGACACAATATATACACACAGATACACAAATATAACCCACCTTTTTTTATTAGATCATAAATACATATGTGAGAAATCCTGAAAGATAGCAGTAATATAAATTTAAGTTTAGAACCCATATTTCAATGAACTCAAACCGTGAACCTATTAAATTTAAATATTGGATCGCCCTTGTGTGTGCGCACACACATCTGTATGTATATATATAGGCACATACAAACCAAAATATTGGTAGAGTCAAAGGTCATGGTTGCGCCTGCATCGCTGTTAACAAGCTACATGAGTCACTGTTCGCTTACAGTTTAATTGAAAGGCCATTAAGTGTGCATTGTTTCTGATTTCTCTTTACCCTTTCTTATACTAATTGAAATGGTTCTTAAATTTGATATTTTGTATTGTGGGTTTGAATTGATGACAAGTCTCCATTGAAGCAACTTGGATGTCTTCAGTCCCTTTTGCCTCTGCATAGCGCAGTAGCAACGGCCAGGCTAACTTCATGTCTGAATGACGGCTCGAGGAGTTGTCGAGCTCTCTCACAGGGTACTCTCTGCTGCACCTTCCCTGGACTCTAAGGGTTCTCTTTCTGGTTTTGTTATCTTAATCGTGAGTAGTTGCTTCACATCTGATACTTTATACTTTTGAAAAGTATACTGTGATGCTCATGCAAACCGTTTCAATCAGTTGTCATTATTTCATTTTTGTGTACAGAAATTGTAATTCATCAACAGAAACCATGCGAAGTATAGGAAGAAAACATAGAAGGAGGGGTGATGGGAAATACTTGCACCGATAAGCGATAAGTACATGACATGTATCTTTCACATAAGGTTTATCAACCAACGGATAATTAATATGTGTCATTACCTCAGTTTGCCATTTAATTGTGGTAAATTAACTTTGTTTGGTGTATGCATTGGGTCTGGGTAAGTTTCTTTTTCATGTCCTGAATGCTTATACTTATGGACTCACGATGGGTATCTGAGTTTAGTGAATCATCTGAAATCCTGAAATCCTGAAATTCGTGTTAATAGAAACAAAGCTCTAAAGGAAGTGCAGTTGGATTGTGAAATGAACTTTGACTGTTGGCTAATTACTGGTGATACATATTGGACTTTATTTGGTAATCTACAGATGTTTGCTGCAAAATCTTAGAACATCAGTTATGCTCCTTGTTCCTCATCCATATCGAGCTGCCCAACATTTACCATGTTGAAAGTTTGTGCCTATAGTGCTCTAAGCTTTGACTACTAGGGATAGTTTGATCAAAATTTCAGTTTGAAAAAAAAAAGCATAGCATTTGAGAGTAAAGATTAGAAAAATGTTGCCCTCAAGGGCTTTGTTTCAATGCCAAAGGTAGCACGGTGTGGTATTTATGGTAGGCAAATATTACGAGTCTGAATATAAGCTGGTGAACCAAATATGACATTTAAGTAGAGATGGGTACGGGAGAGCGCATTTATAAAATAAAGAAAAGTTAGAAAGTTTTTTTGCTTACCTTTCAAAAGAATGTTCAAGCGTATATTGCGCCTCATTGGTGAAACTCTGTAACAGTTCCCTATGAAGGATAAATTTTTTGACACTCCATTATTAACATAATTAAAGTTTCTCCTGATGCATTCTGTTCAACCTCTTGATAGATGTATGCATAAAGTCAGTATTAATTTATAAAATAAAATAAGATAAAAAGGATACATGCATTAACTCAGAGTTGTTGAGGATGGTTTGAACTCCGCTTGGAAGCAGGTAATGGCATAAGTTCGATGGTGCTTCTATGCTAATTGTTCTTGGCTAATGTGATGTTTAGATAAGACGAATATCTGGATTAAAATGGAAATGAGAGGTACTTGACAGTTTAATCTTTATTTGTCGAAACAACATTCTGAATTCTCAAGCATCAATGATGGATCAAAGATGAGCCCCTTAGCAAATTGTCTAGCACCTTAGAAGCTATGTTGCTCGGACTCTCCGAAATATTACCAGGTGCGTGTCAAATTCTCCAAAAGTAATGTAATTTTTGAGGATCCGACACGGGTACGACAGCATTTGGAGAGTCCGCGCAACATAGCCTAGAAGTATTTAAAGGTATTTAACTGCAAAATGTAGCATGCTGCTTACTTCAATATTTTATTGCATGTCGCCCTTTTCATTCTGCTGTTTTGAGCTTATTTTGATATGAGTCCATGTTTTGGATAAACACATCTAGCCTAAAGCTTGTGTTACATACTCCTAATAGTCGATTGAAGCAAATTAAACAAATTTTACAGCAGTGGTGTCTTCCGCCATCCTCCATCCTAAGCCCCAAACCCAAGAAATTCTATCCCTTCAAGTAGCTCTTGGAATTTAATTTCTAGTTGGAGGTTTTTATTAGATTCTACGGCGTGAGGAAGTGTTTACAGGGGACTGGTGGAGGGGCATCAGAGGAAGAGAATCCCATGGGGTTGTCAATTTTTGTTTAATTAACAAAAACTAAATGCCAGAAACAATGTTTTAAAAGGTGTTTTTTGGGCGAGGCACATAAAAAACGCATTGAGGCGTACTAGCGGGGCGCAAGTATCATGTGGTGCATGTTCCAACCTTTCGGGCATCCACTCAGACGTAAGTCCCAACTTTTTGCGCATTATTGGGGCGTAAGCCCGGAAAACTTTTTCAAATTTGAGCCAAAATTGCTTAAATTATTTTTTAAGTACTTAAATACTCAAAAGTTAACTCATAATAGATTTCCAAACTAAAAAAACTCAAAAGTCAAAGGCCACCTAATTTCATTATGCTTTCTCTTTGTCGTAACAAATACTCTTTGGCACTTTGTCTGCAAAGCATGAGCTTTGTCCTTAATGCTTGTAGTGCTTCCACGCTTGCAACTTCCTTCTTTATGCTTCATATGTTTTTTCCTCTCTTTAATCTATTCTTTTCAAGTTAGTTTTTAGTATTAGAATTTCTTTTGGTATTTCTTTAGTTGACATATTGTTCTAGAGACTTTATTTTACAAAAATGATACCCTAGTTCCTAATAATTCAGAAAATAAAAATGACAATACCAGAAAATTATTGTTTGAAAACCTAAAATTAAAAATGAAATCACAAATACTCATTATAATACAAATAGAATATAGGTGTAATGCACAGTGTTTTGAATAGTGAACAAATTGCGACGAGTGGCCGCTTCACTGAGGCGAGAAGCGAGAAGCGAAGTGCTCGCCTTTTTGCAGTGAAGCGCCAATAAAATATTAAATTTGCATATATAAATAACCAAAAACTTAATAATAATAACATATTAGCAAATATTTCATTGAATATACTGTTTAAGAGAGAATTAATTGTAATTAAAGAGAGAAAAGAACATTTAAATGTAATTATAATTATAGAGAGAAGTTAATAAGCAATTACTTGTATACAAAAACCAAAAAAATAGAATAAAAGAGAAACAGAAGAAGAAAGACGAGTAGAAAAGAGAGAAAACATAGGTGAAAGAAAAGAAAGAAAGAACATTTATGCCGGAAATCAGTTGTTGCCGGAAATCAGTTGCTACCGTAAAGAAGAAGAACAAAGAAGATTTACTACCAGAAGAAGAAAAAAATAAGTAAGAAGAAAGAAGAGAGGACTTGCTGCCGGAAAATAGAGGGCTTACTGCTGGAAAAAGAAAAAGAAAGAAAGAAGAAAGAAGAGAACTCAGTACCTGAAACTCGAAGAAGAGTTGCGGCTGTGCTGACTGCTGAAAGAGGAAGAAGTGGTTTGAAGAGAAGAAACCCTGATGTTTTATTTAAGTCTCTTGTCATTATTTTTTAGTTTAAAAAAGCGACACTTCTGTCGCCTCCACGCCTCGTCCCCTCGTTGCTGCTTCGTCACCTCGCCGTCGCTTTTCAGAAAACGCTACGCCTCAGATGAAAATAGCGTTAAGCCTCCGCTTCGCATCGCCTCACGCTATTAGCGCTGAGGCGAGCGCTATTTATAACATTGGTAATGCATCTTAACGTCTTTCACTTTTACTTGTTAGTATGTTTATATATAGATTAGTCTTAGGATATGCGCGTCGCACGTGTACCCCATCTCAATGAGTATAAATATTTAAAAAATCACATAAAAGTATATTATAAAATAAAAAATTAAAGAAAGCCGTGTAAGTTTTCGAAAATGATGATTGTTGATCGTATTTTGCTAACTTAATATAATCAAGAAAGAAACTATGCCCATAGAATTTCTCAATCATTGAATTTTCTACCACCATTTATACCTTTAACCAAATACTTTAGAGTTGAGTACTAATTATTTCCATATATTTGTTACATGAAAGAGTAAGGCGTAAGAAAGAGTAGATCACAATTTTGCTGTACACACCTTTTGGAGAAAGAACAAAGACAATAGTAGACACATTGGCTTATTTATTCTCCATTGAAAAACACATAGATCCATCTATTAAGGATAAAAAAAGCGAACGATATTTCGCTGAGGAGTTTCGTTCACCCTATTCAATGAATATAAAATTTAAAAAATTCATAAATATTGCTAAATAATTTATTTGAGTTATAAAATATAAACTTTTGAAATTTACAAATAATATTCATATTTAGTCAACAAAGTAGCGGATGGCCTAGTTAAGCATAAAAACAACCCAATAGAATCTCACTAGTGAGGTCTGGAGATGGTAGAGTGTACAATGACCTTACCCCTACCCCGGAGGGATAGAGGCTGTTTTCGGGAGACCCTCGACTTAGAGACACTAGATCCGTAACAACAACAGAAACCAGAAAAATAATATCAGCATCGTAAGAGACCTCAAATAAATGGAAAGACAATAATAATAATAATAATAATTTAAAAAAACAGTGTGAAACACAACCAAAACCGCTAGCAGTCTTACACAAAACACTATCAGACTAGCCGGCACAACGAGGAAACACGCTCGACTACCCCCTACCTACAACCCTAATGCTCGACCTCCACACCTACAACCCTAATGCTCGACCTCCACACCTACAATCCTAATGCTCGACCTCCACACCTATCTATCAAGGGCTATGTCCTCGGAAATCTGAAGTCGCGCCATGTCCTGCCTGATCACCTCGCCCCAATACTTTTTAGGCCACCCTCTACCTCTTCTCGTACCTACCAGAGCCAACCGCTCACACCTCCTAATCGTGGCATCTAGGCTCCTCCTCCGCACGTGCCCAAACTATTTAAGCCCCGCTTCCCGCATCTTGTCGTCCAAGGGAGCCACACCCACCCTCTCCCGAATATCTTCATTCCTAATCTTATCCATCCTAATGTGCCCGCATATCCATCTCAACATCCTCATTTTCGCTACTTTCATCTTCTGGATATGTGAAATCTTGACTGGCCAACACTCAGCCCTATACAACATGGCCGGTTTAACCACCGCTCTATAGAACTTACCTTTAAGTTTCGGTGGCACATTCTTGTCACACAGGACTCCAGACGCTAACTTCCATTTCATCCACCCCACCCCGATACGGTGCGTGACATCACCGTCGATCTCCCTGTCTCCCTGGATAATTGACCCTAGGTACTTGAAACTCTCTCTCTTAGGAATGACTTGTGAGTCAAGCTTCACTTCCACGTCCGCTTTCCCCGACGCGTCGCTGAACTTACACTTCAAATATTCCGTCTTGATCTTACTCAACTTGAAACCTTTAGACTCCAGGGCCTGTCTCCATACCTCCAGTCTCTCATTAACGCTGCCTCGCGTCTCATCAATCAGAACTATATTATCAGCGAACAACTTACACCAAGGCACTTCCCCTTGAATATGGTGTGTCAGTGCGTCCATCGCCAGGGCAAATAAGAACGGGCTGAGCGCAGATCCTTGGTGTAACCCCATAACCACCGGAAAAAGCTCTGAGTCACCTCCCACAGTCCTAACCCGAGTCTTAGCTCCATCATACATATTTTTTATTGCCCTAATATAAGCTATCGACACACCTTTCACCTCCAGGCATCTCCAAAGAACGTCTCTAGGGACCTTGTCATACGCACGCCTTCTCTAGGTCAATAAACACCATGTGCAAATCCCTCTTCCTATCTCTGTATTTGTTCTACCAATCTCCTGATAAAGTGGATAGCTTCCGTAGTAGAACGTCCCGGCATGAACCCGAACTGATTTTTTGATATAGACACCGCCTTCCTTACCTTCCCTTCCACCATCTTCTCCCAAACTTTTATGGTATGACTTAGTAACTTGATACCCCTATAGTTATAATTCTGGATATCAACTTTGTACAACGGAATCATCGTACTCCACCTCTACTCATCTGACATCCTTTTCGTCCTGAAAATAACATTACACAGCCCAGTCAGCCACTCCAAGCCTGCTTTACCCACATACCTCCAAAATTCTACTGGAATCTCGTCTAGTCCGGTCGCTTTGCCCCGACTCATCTTACGAATCGCTCCCACTACTTCCTCAACCTTAATACGCCTACAATACCTAAAGTCTTGGTGACTCTCGGAGTGCCCCAATTCCCCTAACACGATTTTTCCATCCCCCTCTTTATTCAGAAGTTTATGAAAGTACGACTGCCATCTTTGCTTAATCTGGGCCTCTTCCACCAATACATGACCTTCCTCGTCTTTGATGCACTTAACTTGATCCAGGTCACTAGCCTTCCTATCTCTCTCGTTGACCGACCGAAATAACTTCTTGTCCCCACCTTTGGCCCCCAGTTCCTCATATAGACGACCAAACGCAGCTGTCTTAGCCTCTGTGACCGCTAATTTCGCCTCTCTCCTAGCTAAGCATGAAAACAATCTAGATAATTTTGAAAGCTAAATGACTATCATGTATCCCTTATTTTTGTTTTAACGTTATATGAAATGATGTTGAGGTACTATGTATGCTAAACATGTCAACTATAAGGGAAATAACGACAAATCACTTATTTTTGTTTTAACGTCGTATGAAATGATGTTGAGGTACTATGTATGCTAAACATGTCAACTATAAAAGAAATAGCGACAAATCACTTTTTTTGTAGCTAAACAGTAAAAATTCGTCGCTAATTACTGATTATCAAAATCTTCTATTTTCTATGATTATCAAGAGTGGGTTGCTCTAGTGGTGAGCACCCTCCACTTCTAACCAAGAGGTTGTGAGTTCGAGTCACCCTAAGAGCAATGTGGGAAGTTCTTGGAGGGAGGGAGCCGAGGGTCTATCGGAAACAGCCTCTCTACCCCAGGGTTGGGGTAAGGTCTGCGTACAAACTACTCTCCCAGACCCCACTAGTGAGATTATACTGGATTGTTGTTGTTTGTATGAGTGTATTTTTAACTTGATGAATTAATTCTAGTGAACTTCTTTCTATAATAAATAAAATTTTGATTGTACAAGGTTAAGTTCTTGGAAACTTAAAGTGAAAATTCATAATTAACTTCAAAATTGTAAATATTAGTTTATCTGAAATTTGTGAAAACTTCGGTGTTTCAACACTACATTACCTTTTGTGATGCTTGAAAGAGTTTATTTTCTATAGGTAAAGAAAAAGAAGTAATCCTAAATATTAGGCCTTCTAACAAAAATTTGTAGGTATTGTGGAAATAAATAAAAGAAACTTAAAATAATTCCAAGTAATAATTAAAACTTAATTTAGTAATCTAATGACTTTACTATAAGTGTCCAAATTAATAAGTGAAATCTTCAAATATGTTCAAGTAATTATTAGTCGGATGTCTTTTTAGAGTCTTATATCGTATTCAAATAAGGAAAAAATATAAATAAAATCTTACTCCATATTAAATATTAAAATTTTGAAATCCTAAATATTAGGAAATAATTAACGTCCAAATTTTAGGAAAATAACTTAAATTACAACTTTGTCCAATGTAAAATCTATTTCTAAAGGGTAAAAAGGCGCACGACATTTTGCTAAGGGCCTTCGTACTTTTAATATAGTATATATATATATATATTTCCTACTAATTTTAGAATTCTTTTGAATTTTCTACAATTTTAATAATTTTTTTTTTGTTATTTATATGTTTATATTATTAATTTATAAAATATTTAAAATTAAATATCCGTGGACTTATGCCTGTGCCTTGGGGCATATGCCTCATCCAGTGTTAGATAAAATGCATCGCTCATGCCCAAGCCTTTTATAATGCTGACCAGAAATCAGGTGTGTCGTGCGCAACCTGATATGTAAAAGATATAGGGATAGTTTCAGCCTTTCTTGTTCAAGCTTTTAACGAAGATAGGGAGTGGGAGTCTATGCAAATTCAAAACAAGAATAAGCGGTAGTGTGATTACTGAGTATAATAACTAAGGACTATAGTGAAATTTATAATTTTGGGGAAAAAAAGCAATTTGGCTTAAACAATTGAAGAACCAGCCAACAAACAATGCCTTGGTTGTTTATGTTCAAATTTCCCTTTTTCTTCCCTAAAATGATGGCGATATGCTAATGTTCAGAATAATCACAAAAATCAAGATATGATAGGGGAGAAATAGTACTCAACTTCTAGAATTTCTCTAGAATTACAATGTAGTTCATCACTACGAGATAAGATAAACTAGGGATTCTTCAAAAGCACTCACACGTCATCATCAAAAGTGGCCGTTTGAAAGCCCATAAGTGAGAACGTGCTTTCTACATTGCATTTGCTTCTACAACACTACAAAATCAATAACGCCAATGATCTTTCTAACTTGCTGCAAATTTGATTATTAGCTCGAGCTTGTTCTATATTTATCATCTTTCTTACTCCAAATGTTGAAAACCATGACAAAAACAAGTGTGGCCTAGTAGCTAATAAAGTGGGAGAAGAACCATGAGTCTCAGGTTCAAATCCTAGAGGAGGAAAAAAAGACATTAGATAATTTCTTCCCATCTCCCTAAGAGTTGGTGGGTAGAGTTACTTGGTACCTGTGCTAGTAGGAGGTTGTAGATACTCGGTGGAATAGTTGAGATGCGCACCAAGTTGGCACTGACACCACCGTCATAAAAAAACATGTACATCGCCATTAAAGAAACCAACACATAGACGAACTGTCGGAAAATTTTCCAAGATAATAAATCTATGAAACAAGAACCACAGTGACCGAAGCCACTGCAATGTGTGAGAGAACAAAACTGTAATGATGTAGTTTAAAGAAAGAAGCAAGTCACTGTTGTGAAGGATGATCAATGAACTCCCATATGATTGAAAATGGGGAAAAAAGAATTCATTGAGATATGATTTTATGTTATGGTTTTTCATCTTGTTAAGAAGTTGGCAAATTTGTAATTAGAAAAGTATCACCTTCATTGATTCGGCTCCTTTTGAGCTGATTGTCTAAGGTGTAAGAGTAGGAAAATAGATAGATATGAGCTCCCTGTTGCTTTATTTCTCAAATAAAACAAAAAAAGAAAAAGTTCCTTGTTGCTATACGTCGCTGAACCTTCAAGCAACTCTTCAAGGGTGTTGTTGGGAGGCTAGATTGACTGTCAGTGTCACACTTTTATGACCTTTAGGGTTCACTTGGGCTAATATTTTTTCATCTCTAGTGCGTCATTCTCTACCTTTAGAAAAGCATGTCTTCCATGGGTGTGCTCCGCCCTCTTTATTTTAGGATACAAGTATTTAATGATCTCCAGAGAAGCAATTTATCATTTCTAGAATTTGTAGTTCTTAGTAGACTAGTAGATGTTTTTGTATTTTGTAAGAATATTGTGGTGACGGTAACTCCTTTTCCCAGATAGAGTTGATGGAACGTGAACGTTTTCTTTCTTGCCACCATGAAGGTAGACCCTTAAGCCTATTAGGTTCTGTTTCAAGCCCAGAGAATTTGGTCCGTTTCATGCCTTTGTTTTCATTCTCAAATTAAACATGCTAAGTATAAGTTAATGTACTGTCTTTATGTTTCATGCCAATCTTGGGTTTTCAATGAGAAGGGGTGTCTCAACAGTTGATTAACTTGAAGTTCCTATTGGAGTATGTGTGCGGTCTGTTTGGCTTTAGTGGTAAGAGACCTATTTAAGACAAATATAAGGAGGATATATTTTCTTGCATTTGGATTATTGAGCAAAGAAAATAAAGAAATTGATACATGGGCGTTTTTAACATGTACTTAGTGGTCCTCTCCCTTCAGTATTATTTTTTGAAAGAGCTTTCTTTTGCTTAGAATACTCCCAATTTTTGCTGCAAATATAGTTTACCTTTGTATATCAAATAACTTTCCCCTCTTCTCGTTCTCTTATAACTGAATTGACACTGCCTTAAAACTTCTCATATTTCATTCCTCTTTCTCTTTTTCGTCTATTCTGTCAATCTGGAAGATCTGTAACTTTTGGCAAAGCTCATCATAGATTATATGGCTTTGGAATTGATGAATGTTGAATAAAACGGTTCAATTGAAGTAAAACTTTGAAAATAATACACACCTTAAATTGGTACTGTTTGGCATTTATGTATGTCGTGTCTTTATTGCTTTCTGAAATTAAATTCTATGAAATTTCTACTTGAAAGAATCTCCTGAGACCAATTTTTATCGGTCCCAAGGTGATTCCATGTAAGCCCTCCACTTATTATCAAGGATATCTTTTGGTAATCAGTGTTTTATGCATCTCTGTTTTGGTATTTGTTGCACAAGTTCTCCGAAGCTTGTATAGTGTTCGTCCTATTTGAATCATGGGTTTGGATTGATTTCTATACACTCAGCAGGGAATTTGGTAGTTTGTTCTATGAAAAGACAACAAAGTAGGTGTTTTTTTTTTTCGACGCAACAAATTAGGTGCTCAATAGCTAAGTCTTCGGCTAATATTAAAGCCCCAACAGATCACATGGGAAGAGAACAATTAAAGTTCTTTATTGCCAGCCTTCCTAATATGAATTTGATGAATCTTTCTTTATCTCCTCCTGTCTTATTTTGCTAGTTTTGTACTTCATGATGTTACTCTCCTGAATTCCTTTGAGATCCTACACATACAGGTTCAGATTATCCGGCCTATCTCAATTAGTTATTTCTTCTTCCATTTTCATTTAGTCTATAGTTGCATTCAATTAGTTGTTTATCACTATTCTGGATACTTGGAGAAATCGGTAAAATCTGACAATAATTTTCATTGGATAAACCTAGGGGTGTCGATAAAGCGGGTATGGGACCATTCCTCACTGCCGTGCAAAAGATTATGATGTATCCACCCCAGAAACCCAACCAGAAACTTGCAAACTTTACCTCTGATATGCCCAACCTGTTCTGTGAAACACCCCCATACTAGCCTTCTATGGAAAACGATACCCTCTGTTGTGACAGCTCCGCCACGAGAGAATGGAGTATTTGTCCCACGAAAAAGAAAGGACAGTGTGAAGTACAACATTATATTCTATTTTCTACTTTGATTTCTTCAGCTTCCAATATGGAAAATAGACCTAATTGGCTGTGTAAGGGTTTCAAATGGGTTGTAATGTCCGTGGACTACATTCATATGCTTAAGGTCTTGGTAGAGATGTTCAAATTCTTTTACATGGTATCAATGATGGGTTTGACATAAAGCCTAGGTGCTTTGATCTTAAAAGACGAATTCGAATTAATAGGGCTGCCACAATAGCTCTTTTTGAATAGACATTTGAGATAGCATTAAAACACCATGAAGTCCTCTACTTGTGGCCTTGTTAGCATTTGCATTTCCATCCACATAAAGACGAAACCTGAAAAAAAATGTGAAGGGAAAGGGGCCATTTTATTGTGCAGTTAGTGTCAATAGTATAAGCATGGAAGATTAAGCTGAAAAGCTTAATATAGTGGCTCCTCATATGCGAAACACGTTCACTGGACGTGCAGAAGGGAAGCAGGAAAGTAGTATCTGCTTGTTCTGTGCTTCAAAATCAGCATGCTTATACTTTTTTGATAATCGAGAAATCCTTGAAGATCACGTACGATTAGAAATCGGTAGATAACACAAATATCAGGCTCTTGTCTGTGCTAAGGTTCATACTTGTGCATACGTTTAATCCACACATCACGTGTTCTGCTCTTGCCACTAAATCAAAGCTTGGGCGGTGGGGTGTTTGCTTTTCATGAGAGATAATTGAAATGTTAGAAAATGGAATGGTTTAGTTTAAAAGGTAAACTATGCTGTGGGAAAGGGAGCAAAAAAGGATGGTTGGGGAGGGAAATAGATTGATAGCTTTGTTTCTCATGTTTTTTGGTTCAGATTGGAGCGAAGGTACCGATCTATTTCTTGTACTCATGTTCCTAAAAACCGTAGAGTACCAACCATATGACGAACAGGACATGTTACTTTTCAATTGGTCAATTTAATCAAATTTTGATGTCAAATAGAGACAATTACAGTTGCTATGTTAGTGTACGTTTGATGGATTTGAAGATTACATAAGAATTGCAGTGCATGTAATTTTGAAATTCACAAAGTACAGGAAATTATGGTTTAAAATATCTGATTAGACGATGCAAAAGTAAATTGTTAGCTTATTGGTTTCTTTAAAAAAAATGTTGGAGGATAATCATGTTACTAGTCGGGGAGATAAAGTAGAAAGAAAAAGAGGCTTATATTGAGATTAGAATCTTACACCTAAGTAATGCTTATATTTTATACTCTTATTTTTCCCTGCTTATAGACATCGTTTGCTTTCATGCCAAACTCAAATTAATAGTACTAGTAAATATTACGAAATGGCAGCAACTCATGTGGCTGTTTTGTTGGGATTTTACCGACTGAGTTCTCTAGTATTGACACATCTAAGACTGTACTTGTCCTATTATTTTTAATGGCAAACGGCAAAATATATTCTTGTATTATGAGAAAAAGTTTAAATATATCATTCTTATACTTTGAATTCAAATATACTTCTGTCATAATACTATTGGCTCATATATACCCTTCTTCTGTTAAGTTTGTCCAAGGTGGACATTCAATCCTACGTGACACTGATATTTGATGAGGTGGATGCCAGATGGCATGCCACATCAGTGCCTCTTCTCTATATATAAAAGACTAAAATTTGGAATACAATATTTTTCATGATAGCGATAATGGTGGCAATAGTGATGGAGGGGAAGGAGATCTTAGTGGTGGAAAAAAATAGAAGGGAGGGGTAAAATGGGATAGGGGTGCTGAGATGGCAAGACATGTGGTATCCACCTCATTAAATGTCAGTGTCACTTAATATTGGATGTTCATTTTAGACAAACTTAATGGAAAATGAGTATATTTGAACCAATAATATAATGACATGGATATTTATAATCTCAAATATAATGAGGAGTATATTTAAATATTTTCTAACAGTATGTGGGTATATTTAGCTCTTTTCGGTACTCAGGATTATTTTGAAACAAGTCTTCTTTCTCTATGTAATTTACCCTCTGTTGCCTCGGGATTCTAACGATTACTTAAGCTACTATCTTGAGGGTTGTTAGGCAAGAATTTTGTACTCTAGTTTAATGTTAATAGTACACTATAATCGAGAAAGTTGCTTGTTTTCATAATTTATCCTAAGATGGAGGACATAATAATAAATTTAGTAATAGTCTGTATAACTATGGCTTAAAATTGGGTTTGAGCAGCTGAATTTCTAGTGTTAAGCTCTTGCTGCGTTGGTAGTGAGAACTAAATGTTTTTATGTACTGCAACAATTGGTACATGTAAATACAGAATGAAAAGGACTAAGTAAACAAAGACGCATTTACTCAAACAAATCAATAACCAAGTCAATGAAATCAAATTAAAAGGAGGGGTTTACTCAAACGGGTTGAATAGGTAAATTCATAATTAAATTGCTTTTTAGGATAACTGGTATTTGTTCTATCACTTAAACCTGAACTACTGTATTCTCTAATGTAATTTTCCAGCATTGGGATTTTAACGATGACTTAAACGATTATTTTTCGGGTGAGGAAGAATTATATGCTCTAGTTTAATCTTAATGCTCTATAATCAAGAAAAGTTTCTTGTTTTCATAATGTATCATGAGATGGAGGTCATTAAAAAATTCAGTACTAGTAGTAGTACAATTGCTTAAAATTGGACAACACGTATATACATTTTAGGTTATCTTTTAGTAATAAAAAAATCTTTTGATTGTCAATATAAAAAATTAAAGAAAAATAAAAAGGTTGCTCGATCGAGTTAAAAAAAAAGTCAATAAAATCAAATTGCTTTCTTGGACAACTGCTATTATGAATTGATAATTCGTTTTTCAAATATTTTGAATTGACTGAAAAAAAATAAATGAAGAACACACAAATGCATGGGGGTACGTGAGGGGAGAATATTATACAGTATCCAAAAAAATAAATAGAGTATCCAATTTGAAATGGGGATTGGGGGAAAAGGGAGGAGTAAAAGGCGGCACATGGGGAACGCACGTGCCGAACAATATGCTTCGGGATCAGTAATTTTGCATCCTTTTTCTCTTCCCATGTCACGTGCTTCAATAATGTTACTTCCACTGGCATTGCTGTCATGTGTCTGTCTCCAATATGGAACCTTTTGTTTTCACTACTACTCTATTTCTAAGTTGTTTATTCGGATGACCAGTTTTTTATATAGAGATATATAAATCTTAAAATTGCTCAACAACTAGATGAGATGATAAAAGTTTTTCATGCAAAGGTGTTTGTGGTTCAATTTGATTTGTTTTTTAGTTAAAAAAAGTTGAACCAATTATGTCGATTTGCTAAACATACGAACCAAAGCAAACAAATAGAATAAAATTTTTGTTAGATTCTTTTAATTTTAATATTTTTGCATGAAATACAATTTTAATTTTAGTAGAGACGCCGAGAATATTTAGCACATATCACACAAAACAATGAAATTACTAGCCATTAAAAGATCTATATAAAAAGAAATTTGACCGTAAGACATGACAATGGTGCACTATCATAAATAAAAAAATAGTCTTACATCTAAATGCGTTATTTTTAATTTACATAATAGCCTTAATAATTAAAGCGATAAAAAAATTACTCCTAAATAGCTTTAATAAAAGAAGTTTATCAAACTTAACCAAGCGTCATGAATATGGTAATAAAGGAGTATAACTTTTTATGCTTAAAAACACATAAATTTTTAAAATTTTATGTAAAAACATGTAGTCATATTTATCGTTGTGATTTTTAAAAATATTCTTACAAACACATTTTGAAAACAAAAGGTGTCAAATTGGTGTAACATTAAAATGGTGAGCAGCAGTAGTGTAGGGGAAATAAAGGAGGAGGTGAAGAGAAATCCAACATGGCCTAAAAAGCGCAAGCTTCCGTTTATATGGCAAAGCAAACACACGTCGGATTATTATCTTCTTTGTACTTTTGCCTTTTCCTTTTCCTTTTCCTCATTATGTGGTTACAAGGGTAAAGACTTTCCCCCATTACGCCCCAACTCCTCCATCTATTAATCTTAAACATTAATAAAGTAAACTGAAAATTCATATTACTTAACTATGTTTAAGTATCCAAAAAAGTATATGCTTGACATATGTCTCATATTCATTGTTTTGGTGTAAACAAGATAAGTTTTTACTCTTTTTTCATACCCTTCGGTCTCATTTTGTGGAGATCATTTCTCATAGTAGTTGTCTCTTTTCTCTACTAAGAAAGATTCATGTGTTGGGAAACCTTTGTTCTTGGTGAATAAGTACAAATTTAGCCTACTTTTGTAACAATACGAATAGATTTTATTCTTGATATTAATAAAAAAATTATATCTAGATCATTTCTCAAAGTTAAGGAGTTATTTTGAACCTTTTTCCTATCAAAAATAAAATAGAATAACAATTAATAATACAAATTCAAGGGCCAAAGTCCCTAAATTTCAGTGAAAGAAAAATATACATTTTGTAAAAGACTATAGAATAATCTATTAAACGATAGGAGTACTAGTTATATAAATTGGGGCATAACAAGTACGGAGTAAGTATTAATTTTTGCTTCTTCTTTGAAGGAATGGAGAGGGCGAGAGGGGTGACCACCGACAATGGATCAAAAAAAGGAAAATAATTACTGTAACTCATTTTGGACTATTCATAAAATAAATAAAAGTAGTTCTATAGTCAATATAGTATGGTTCGTCATGTGATTGATTAAATGGTCACATGACAGAGGAGGCAAAGGAGAGTGCTCACTCTGGTATTGTTATTTTTTTCTATTTTTCAGATCTTGTTTTTTTCTTTAAAAACTAGAATTAAGAAATTGGAGTGATACTCTTCTTATTAATTTATTCAATAAATTCCAAAGAAATTCACATCAACAATGGGGGAATCTGGATATTATAATTGGGACCACTGTATTCCCTGCCCATATTGCGATATTGAAGCCTTCTTTCTCTACGTCTATCTTGGTAGGAGGACCTTAACTAATACACATTGAATTTTTCTATAAATTACTACAAGAATTACATAGAAAACATTAACCTAAAATCATCAATGAAAAGAACGGTTAATTTTCTAAGGCATTTGGAATTGCAACCACGAACTTATTTCATGGGATATGATGCGGCATAAGAATACGTATGTTTAGCAATGAGGGAAGTAAAATATTTAAACACAAAAATATCCTTTCAAAGTAAATAATTCATGTATAACAATTCTTTCATTATTAATCACCTCATAATTCATAAATAATCTATCAATTATAATCCTTGCATATCTAGTATGTGAACCAGCCGACACCATCAATACATTGAAAAGTGATCTAGAAAATAACCGTTATACGTAAAACATTTTACAAAAAAATATTTTCATTAGAAAGAGCTTTGCATTATATCAAATACAAAGACTGAAAAGTTTAAGTTAAGAGATTAATTCAGAGAGACTTATAATGAAAAGCAAACGTGTTAGTATTCTGAAATTGCAGTGGTCACACCATTGCACATGACCTCAATAATGCACTAAAATAGTAGTAGTAAGTAATACGCTGAATCTTTATTCTCCGCTTTGTCTATCCGCTATCGCATCGCCTGATTATTTATATGTGTATCTTAGATCCATATTTTTATTATAAAACTTAGGTGTATACTTCATCCCTATCTACTTCAGTTTGTTGGGTGTATTCTAATCCTATGGCTTATTCAATGTTTACTTTCTTTTCACATTGCTATTCATGAATCGAGAGAGTTAGTAACGGACTATGGCTAAGCAAATATCAGTATTAGTCCGCGATCGATACTATTTATATCTGTTAGCCGCAGAAGTTCATAAAATTTATATCTTTTTTTGTGTGTATACATGCACACAACATATATAGTATATATTTTTTCGTCTGTTATTTTAAAAATGACTATACAGTATTATTTTCCCAAAATAAGATGCTCATTAGCTCAATAACAAAAATAAAATTTAGAGAATGAGGATAACGCGTAAATAATATTGTTCGAACTTTGTCTTGAAGATGTTCATAACGAAATCAGATAACACTATGTGAGGCCATTCTTTTGATTGTTGATTTTGCGTACTCCTCATAAAATAGACATGTCATATTCTTTCTTAAAAGCCACCTTGAGTTATTAGAATTTAGGAAGTTACGAAAAATAAACAAGACGTTAAGAGAAAGAAAAAGAGTAAAAACTATTACTTGATATAACATATATCATAATAATTATCCTCACGTCACACTGTGTTTTTAAATTAAGAATTTTGACCAAATAATATACACATAATCATTCCCATGCAGACTTAATGCTATATTGACAATGGATTTAAGCAAAATTCTTATTCCCTACTAATATACCTTTCAAGAATTAACTCAATTGATATTATCAAATAAAAATTGTTTTTAACTTATAAAAGTTTTCCCCTATTTGCTTTTAAGATATGATTTATTTAATTTTAATTAAGTTGTATTAACAAAATTCACTAGTGAGCAATTAAAAACGAAAGCTTAAAAAGGAGCGGATTACTCGAAACCAGAACACCAAAACGAGAAAGATGTTCAAAGATAACGGGCAAGACTCGTGATTATCTCACGTTAGATATGCAAACCTAGGCCTTTTCTCTTGATTTATGTATTACATATAATATACATAGACTAAAATTGCAACAAATTTTTACACTATACGAGTAAGTTGACTTATAACAACACGTAATTTTCCATATCAAGCATGAAATGATAGTTTGAAAAAATATAAATAACAATTTATTACTGGTTAATTGCAATAATAGTCTAAAATTCTTTATATTATACTTTCCCAATTTATGTAGTCTTATTTGATTGGGCATGAATTTTAAGAAAAAAAGAAATACTGAAATACAATGTCTAAAATAAATCATCGAATTTAAAATATAAAAATAAAAAAAGAAAAAGTGGCACACAATATATAATTAACGTAAACTCTCCCTTAAAACCAGTCGCCCAACACTCGATTACAGCACATTACACTCCTATATATATATATATATATATCAATCCCTCACACATTAGAGAAGTGAAGTGTAAAAATCCAACTCAAATAATATGGATGTGTACGGAGCAGAAGTGTTTAGGATTGATGATCTGCTTGACTTGTCCAATGAAGAGATGTTCTCCTCCTCCACCGGCAGTTCCTCTAATAAGACTACCAATTATGTCTTTGACCTCAACCACCAATATCATCATCCGCCTCACTCCGACAACATTAATCCCGCCGCTAGCTATTACGATCCTCTTATTCCCAATTCCGCCGATTTCACCGACAAACTATGCGTTCCTGTAAGTACTGTTACATACTTTAACATAAATAAATTAACGTGCCTGCCTTTAGTTGTCAAATTTTACTACTGCTTTGATTTTTGATGCTGTACGCTTAGTTGTGGTAATTCAAACACCCTCTATCTATGGTTTCAAATAATACTCCAAAGATAGTAGTAGTTCATTTGTGCCCGAAAGCCTTACCAATTTTCATACTTGTTTAACTTTTCAATCAACATTCTTGCTCGAAAAATGTATTCGGAACAAATTCCTTGCACGCTCCTTAGCTAATTAGTATTGTTTTTTTTTTTTCTTCTTGTTTTTCAAGAGCGATGATGTAGCGGAGTTGGAATGGCTATCAAACTTCGTGGAAGACTCATCCAATAATTACCCTTCAAACTCCTTAACAGGAACAATAAACCTCAATTCCAATAACACTTCATTTAACAGCAAATCAAGAAGCAAACGTTCACGTGCAACCACTGCAAATACTAGTTGGGCTTCTTCACTCCAACAGGCCCATCACAAGCCCACTGATGAAAAGCCCAATCCAAATCCACAATACAGCAACAATCACAATACTATGAAACCCAAAAAAGAGAGCAGCAGAGAAAGGTCATGTGAAATGTCAGATATACCTCGAAAGTGCACACACTGTGCATCAGAGAAAACGCCACAGTGGCGGACTGGGCCGTTGGGCCCAAAGACGCTGTGCAATGCTTGTGGAGTTCGGTACAAATCGGGCCGGTTGGTCCCTGAATATCGGCCCGCTGCGAGCCCAACTTTTGTGCTGACCCAACATTCGAATTCTCACCGGAAAGTTATGGAACTCAGGCGACAAAAAGAGGTTCAACAACAAGGAATGTACGGACATCACTTTCAGGTCTGCTGACGTCATCGTTTGCAACGTGTCACTCCATCAAGCTAATGTTGATGTTTCTTTTTTGTTTTGGGGTGGGGGAAGACCGTTATCGTCTTAGTGATTCTTTTGGCTATTTCAAGGAATTTGAGAATTATCGCTTTCACTTTTTTTTTTACATTGAGTATTTTAATGTTTTATTTATTAATCCATTTTATGTGACATAATTTGGAGTATAAAAATCAAATTAACTAATTCCCAATGTAAATTCAGATATGAATTTTTTATATTATTTAAAACAAAATTTTCATAATTAGAAACAAAGTAAAACGTACTATAAGTCATTTGAAAATATTTAAAAAATATTTATAAAAAATATGGCCAAAGAAAAAAAAAATGACTCTAGAAATAGTAACTACACATAAAATGAAGAGTGGTGTTAGGATTCATTAAAATTTAATTCTAGGTAATGCTATGTAATAAGCAATGTTTGGAGACTTAAAGTAAATGTGAAGAAACTTCTTTGTAATATACTCCCTCCGATAGATAATAAGTTACTTTTTGGTGTTTGGCATATCCTTTAAGAAAATTCTAACTTCTAGAGAAAAAAAATATTACGACTAAATTATCTTTAATTAAAATTTGCATTATTAACTTCACACATTGGGATATGTAAATAAGGACAAATTTTGGAAAAGTAAAGTTAATTCCTTCTTGATTATATAAAATGACACTTATTTTGAACCAAAATTAAAAAGCCAAAAAGTCACTTATTATTGATAATTATCAATAATGTAAAGTTCCTTTAAGTTGTCGCCATATATTAACTTAATCCATTTATTATAGTGTTGCAATTACCAATTGTGCGCAAAAGAGAAAGCGAATCGTGGTTATGACACATGCGTGAAGGGGAATGCACTTGCACGTGATAGGATAAGATTTTTAACTTTCAGTGATAGTAGTAGTGTGCTAGCGTAGATGTGGGGAGAGGAAGGGTAATGTTGCATTAAGCCATGTATATTTATTACGTTGAATTAGTTCCATTTCGTAGTTTTACTCATTAATGGTGGGATGGTTGAATGTTTTTCACTTTTAACAGAGATTTTCATTTTTGAATCTTAGAAGGTAAAACATTTTCGTAAAGACTTTACTTCGTAAATATTTTCGTAATGGTGCTTTACTTCCATTTCGTAGTGTTACTCATTAGGCTTTTATATCTTCTCCATCTGCTATCTCTGGGCAAACGAAACTAACTAGAACATCATGTCTGCCCTCATTAAGAGAGATATAAAGGTAAGATGAATTGTATAGAGCGAAAGATGTTTGGAAATTGGAATGGCTCAACGCAACCCAGAGTAGAAGTTGCATGTATTTATCATGTTTATAATTGAAGGTATGAAATTAAATTACATCGGTTCTAATACGGAATAAGCTATGAAATTAAGTTAAAAGAGTCCTACACACCCTCTCAATCTAAATGGCAGAAACAAGACAGATTATTGATGTTAGATCTAGATTTTAATGATGAAAAATAACATATTGTTGTTTGCAGGATCATTTGAGATGCAAAGAAGAATGCGGGCAAGTTTATTAATGATGTACAAAAGAAGACAAGAAAGGAAGGATAAAAGAAAGAATGCAAACATCTGTCAATAGAAGTAAGAAAGGAAGGCCCAAGAATAAAACGATCGGTAAAAGAAGCAACAACTATAATGATGGAGTATAAAGAAGGAAGGACCAAGATTTAAGGAGATCTAGACTGAAATTGGGCCTACTTTGATTGCTGAAGATATGCGTCGAAAAGAAAGGCTATCAATCCCCTGGACCAAGGAATAATTTAAGGACCACTTATAGGAGATTCTTTTTCAAGAAAGGAAAAGACCGGCAATTACGGACCATCTAAGGAAGATCCGCACTTATTCTTAGAATGAACCATAACAGATTCAACTCCAAGGATCAATTCCCTTGGGATTGCAAATCTCTCAACGATTTGCCAAAATACGTCAAGCCAAAGTTCAAGTATATAATGCAGATTATCAAGGAGGAATAACATACTTTGATCAAACCAATTTCATGCTCTTTGTTCTACTTTAAACAAGCATTGTAATCTATGTGTAGTTTACTGTGTAATTAGTAGAGAGAAGAAAGAGAGAAAACCCTTGGCGAGGCATTGTATCACAAATATTACGAGTGAACTTAGAACCAAGAGTGAGTAAGAGAGAAAACCCTTGGCAAGGCATTATATCACAAATATTACGAGTGAGCTTAGAACCAAGAGTAAGTAAGAGAGAAAACCCTTGGCGAGACATTATATCATATGAGTGAACTTAGAACCAAGAGTGAGTTGGTGTTCGGAGATAACATCAACACAATTGTACGAAGTTATTCAAGGAGCTTTGAAGAGAGAACACTCTTGTAACCCAAGGGGACTGGAGTAGGATTCACATTGAATCCGAACTAGTATAAAAATTTTGGGTGTCTTTAATTCCTGCACTTTACTCTTGTCCTTAGTTTTATTCTGCCTTTACTTTAGTCGACTATTTAGTAAATTAGTCAACTACTTAGAATATTAAAAATAAATTGACAATTCACCCCCTTCCTTGTACTTTCAATTGGTATCAGAGTGTAAGGCCTCGTGAAATTTCACCTAGAACCCGAGATTTTATGGTGCCGAGGTAAGCTAATGTGTTTGAGGATGGTAGAGATTATTCTTACGTATTTTTGGAATTGCTCATTGCGTCGAGGAGTTGAAGGAAAAAAGGTTTGCAGAACATGGCAGTTTCACGATCCACTATGCGCCCGCAGAACCAGTTTGCGGGCCGCAGATCAGCCGCATAATGAAGTAGAAAGATTTGCCAATTTTGAGGACCATTATGTGGCCTATTATGCGGCTGTAGAATCGTTTTGCGGGCAGCAGATCCCATCCCAAAACCAGCATGAGAAATTTTGAAAGGAGGTTCTGCGGTCCATTATGCGACCGCAGAATTGGTCTGCGGACCGCAGACCTGTCACAGAGTGAAACAGAAACGCCCAGTTCTGGAAGGCCATTATGCGGTCCATTTTGCTAACCGCAAAAGTGTTATGCGGTCGCATATGTGGTCGCAAATCTGTATTGGGGCTTTATTGTTTCTAATTTTATAATTCGACCCCCATTTTGTTTATCTAGCCTGAGGGTTCATTTTTGGGGGACTACCTGACAATTTAGAGAGATGAGAGAGCTATTTTAGAGAGAGGAAAGGGAGGACTAAGGATTTCACTACTCTACTTTGATCAAACCTTGGAATTTCATCAAAAGGAACTTGCTAGGCTTCAAAAAGGTAAGAATTTCTTCCCCCAATTTTCCAATTTCGGGTTTGGGTTGATTATGGGTGATGAGGGTAGATTTATTACATGCATGAGTTAATAGAAACTGTGGAAAAGTTGTTAAAGCATCTTGGGTGATTTTGTTCTTAAATTAGTTGAGGGAAGGTTGGGTCATCGCTGTAGCAGCTCTTGCCATACGAATTCCTCTAATCATGCTTCTAATTCTCCCCTCTTCTATATATTAACATTGTTAGAAGTATCAGAACATTATTGTTACACCAAGAAAAGCTCTTTCAAGGTATGAAGGCTAAACTCTTCTTTTAGTATCTAAATTCCCGAATCTTTGCAAAACTTTATCATGTGTAGTCGAACTTATAACACTGTTGAGGTGGGATGTTCAAACTAGTAATTGATTCTCAAATTGCATAACGTGTCCGAACCCTCATGTGTTAAAGATTTTTTATTGTGACTTAATTATGTTATACCCCCTTTTGGGAAGAAAACCTTGTATGGAATCAATGTGATCAAACACTTATTTCTCATACGATAAAACCTTATGAACTTACACTTGGTAAGGCCGAAGGTGCCAAACGGTTGATTGGAAGAGAAATTCTTGTACAAACTATTATCGTTTTGGGAATGTAAATTGTGGTATTATGATTACACCTCCACCCGCATAAATTGGGGTGAGGCGGCAGGGCCGCTTTGTATAGAATTATGGTACTGTGATTGCACCTCTACCCGCATACATTGGGGTGAGGCGGCTGGGTCGCTTTGTGTAGAGTTGTGGTATTGTGATTACACCTTCACCCGCATATATTGGGGTGAGGCGGAAGGGCCGCTTTGTGTAGAGTTTTGGTATTGTGATTACACCTCCACCCGCATACATTGGGGTGAGGTGGCAGGGCCACTTTGTGCAGAGTTGTGGTTTTGTGATTACACCTCCACCCGTATACACTGGGGTGAGGCGGCAGAGCCGCTTTGTGTAGAGTCTATGGTATTATGATTGTACCTCCACCCGCATATATTTGGGTGAGGCGGCATGGCCGCTTTGTGTAAGGGTGGTTTTAGAGGATCCCCGACTTAAAAGTTATAAATGTTATTGGAAGATCTTAATAAAATTTGCTTTGACTTTAACGGCTATCTAAGCCCTTTTATTGTTACCATGATTCATCATATTCATATTGTATTTCCAAGTCCTTGAATAGGTGTTTTGGTTTTCATACTAGTACTAATCGACATGTACTAACGTCCCTTTTGCCGGGGCGCTGCATCTTTAATGGGTGCAGGTGGTTCCACAACGGGAGGCATTGACCAGTGATAGTGGTACACTCTCTTTCCAGCTGACTTGGTGAGCCCCACTTCATTTCGGGGTCGTGTATCTTTTGTTCCGTGTGTATTATGTTTTGAGGTATAGACGGAGCCTTGTTGCTAGTTCTATTATTGTACTCTTTTGTATCTATTAGAGTCTCCGCAGACATAGTGTGAGTCGTGTATTGGTGTTGGGAAAGTCAAGCTAGTAATGCCGTATATATATTATATGTTCCACTTCAAACTATGAAAGTGTTTGTATTTTGAGACTTAAAAATAGAGTAACTAATGGTAACAGAGTTGGGGTTGTTTATGAAATCCTCTCAGTATTTAATTAATAAGAATAAATCTCATCTTTATTCACGGGCCAGTTTGGATAGAAAGAAATCTAACAGGCTTGCTTGATCGGGTTATCTCGGTTGAGCGCCGGTCGCGTTCCTCGAGGTCGGGGCATGACACAGAGAAGGTCTCATATATTTATCTTTTGCTTAACAGCTAGTGAGAAAAGATCATGTCAAACCAAGTAACTATTGGAGCACTCTTTCAAGACGGGATATCACAAGTAAGGCCACCATATTTCAATAGAAAATACTTCTCTCATTGGAAGGTGTGTGTGGAAATATATGCAAAGTCCTATGATGTCAAAGTATGGCATGTTATCAAAAAGGAAAATTATCCACTTCTAGCATCAGTACAACCATCCACTGACCCTGAAGATAAAGATGACTACTCTGACGATCAAATGGTTGTTGTTCAAGGTAACACTAAGGCACTAAATTTGCTCTATAATACTATAAATGGAGAAGAATATGAGAAAATTTCAAGCCGTGATACCTCCAAGGAAATGTGGGACAAACTGAAAATTACCTATGAAGGAACTAGTAAAGTGAAAGATGCACGACTATAAACTTTTCCAGATGAAAGAAGGTGAATCGATTGAAGAAATATTTGCACGATTCAGCAAAATCATTGGTGATCTGAAAGCCTTTGGTAGACCTTACTCAAGTGATGAGCAGATTCGAAAAATCCTAAGAAGTTTTCCTACCACATGGCAGACAAAATTAGTTGCACTTGAATCTCAGGATTTAGACAAACTATCATATGATGAACTGCGTGGAGATCTCATAGAGTTTGAGAAAACACATCTCAAGAAAACACATCAGGAAGAGAAGAAGAAACAGAGTTGCCTTCAAAAACAAGAACTGAAGGATATGAGAATGGTATTGATGATGACGCAAAGGCTCTTAAAGAAGAAATTTCCATGGTTTCGAGAAAATATGAATGGATTGATGAGAAGATACAGAAACACAAAAAAGGGAAGGATGTCATCTAAAAGAACCAGAGAATACAATGAACAAGACAAAAATGATAGAAAATGCTTTGAACGTGAAAGGTATGGCCATGTTCAAGCTGAATGTCCGGATGTTAAAAGAAAAGTCTCAGAGGGTTGAATAAAAACAAATCTTTCGGAAGCTGGAGCGATGAAGATAGCTCAGAACATGAAGAAATAGCAAACCTGTGCTTTATAACTATTCTGGAAAATAATATCAATAAATACTCTGGTTGCTGGACTGATGAAGATGTATCAGACGATGACTGCAAAAAAGAAACTGAAAATTGCTTTATGGAACGAGGTGAAACAAGTGAGGTAAGACCCTATGAATGTGATAGATGTAATGAATTACAAGATATTCTTGACCTTACTCTAAAAGAGTCTCAAAAATGCTAAAGGAATTAAAGAGACTCAATTAGGAAAAGAAAGACTAGGAACTCAAACTTGAAGTATGTGAAATCAAAAGAGATGTTATTCAAGAAGAGGTTCAGGAATTGCAATTATAACTTAATGGCATGCACTAATCCACCAGCTACAGTTCTGTTAAGTCTAACCAAGCGACTTATAAGTCAATTGGAAAAAGACCTATTAAAACTGAGTCCACAAGTACTAACATTGGTGGTAGATCAAAAACTGGATCAACCCATGCGTGCCATTACTGTAACAAAGCTAGGCATAAATATTCCTTTTGTAGATTTCGTAAATCTAATATTTCAGGATGGATTTGGAAACTCAAAAACACTCCTGATCCTAGTCGAACTAACCAACAAGGCCCCAAGCAAGCTTGGGTACCTAAAAGAAGGTGATAATTCTATTTTGTAGGAAAATAACATAAAGAGTCATAAAGGGAAATGGTATTTAGACAGTGCGTGTTTCAGTCACATGACGGGTGACAAAAATCTGTTTAAAGAGGTCACAAAAAAATGGAGGAAATATCAAATTTGGTGATGACTTAAAAGGAATTATCGTTAGTACCGACAGAGTTTTATTCAACAATAACTGTGATATTACTGAAGTATACCTTGTGGACAGACTCAACTATAATCTCTTGAGCATAAGTCAACTATGTGATTATGGATATGAAGTCAAATTCAACAAAACAGGTTGTGCCATTGAAGATGAGATAGGTAAAATCATTCTGCCAGAAAAAAGGTATGGAAATGTATACATTCTAGACGGCATTGTAAACCTAGATGATAATATTTGTTTAGCACCCATATCTGAGGCTCCATGGCTATGGCATAAAAAACTTGGCCATGCAAGCATGCATTTGATTGAAAAACTCTCCAAACATGATCTAGTTATTGGCGTTCGCAAACTTAATTTTTCTAGAAATTATGTATGTGATGCATGCCAACTTGAAAAACAAACCAAAAACTCTTTCAAAGTCAAAGACATCGTGTCCACAACCAAGCCCCTACAATTACTTCATATGGACTTGTTTGGACCTACTAGAATTACTGGCATTAGAGGTAAGCATTATGCCTTTGTTATTGTTGATGATTACTCACGTTTTACATGGGTAATTTTCTTATCCTTAAAATATGAAGCCTTGAGAAATTTTGAGATTTTCTGCAAAAGAATTGAAAGAAAAAAGGGGTATCTCATCTCAACCATATAAAGTGACCATGGAGGAGAATTTGAAAGTAGAGCTTTTGAAGAATTCTGCAATGATCAGGACTATACTCATAATTTCTTAGCTATAAGATCACCCTAACTGAATGGGGCAGTTGAACGCAAGAATAGAACTCTACAAAATGTGGCCAGAACAATGATATTAGAACATTCATTGCCAAATCACTTTTGGACAGAAGCAGTCAGAACAACATGTCATATCCTCAATAGATGTGTCATAAGACCCATTCTAAAGAAGACTCCATATGAACTATGGAAAGGTAAAATGCCCGACATAGGATACTTTCAATACTTTCACTCGTTCGAAAGCAAATGTTTCATTCATGACAATGGGAAGGACAACCTTAGAAAGTTTGATCCAAGGAGTGATGAATGTATTTTTCTCGGTTATTCTATTAACAGTAGATCCTTTATATTTGACAACAAACGTACTTTATTTGTTGAAGAATCAGTGCATGTTATATTTGATGAAAATGACATTATGGACGAGAAAGGAATCATTGCAGGTGATGAAGATATCAGTCAAGAAGCATCACAGACAAACAAGTCACAGAAGTCGACTAATAGTACAAACAAAATCACAGAGTTGACTAGTGAACCTATTAACAATCATATTGAATCACAGAATGAGTCAACTACTTCAGTAGTTGAAATGCAACAAATGAATGGAGAGGTGAACAAGAGTACCCTCATAAGTTTATCATAAGAGACCCAAATGAAGGAATGAAAACCAGAGGAACACTCAAGAAAAAGGCAAACATTGCGCTTATCTCTCAGTTCGAAGCAAAGAAGGTTGATGAAGCTTTAAAGGATTCAAGTTGGGTACAAGCTGTGCAGGATAAACTTGATCAATTCGATAAAAATCAAGTATAGAATTAGTACCTAAGCCAGCAGATGCTAAAATTGTTGGAACAAAATGGGTATTCAAGAATAAGTTGAACCTGGATGGAAGGTAATCAGGAACAAATCTAGATTGGTGGCCCAAGGCTACTCACAACAGGATGGAGTCGACTATGATGAAACCTTTACTCCGATAGACCGGTTAGAATCCATTCGTATTCTTCTTCTTCTTGCATATGCATCTTTTAAAGGTTTTAAACTTTTTCAAATGATGTTAAAAGTGCTTTCTTAAATGCCTTTATTGATGAGGAGGTATATGTAATATAACCTCCTGGTTTTGAAAACTCACAATTTCATTACCATGTGTATAAGTTAATTAAATTTTTGTATGGTCTCAAACAAGCTCCTCGAGCCTGGTATGAAAGGCTTAGCTCATTCTTAACTTATCATGGATTCACAAGAGGTAAAGTAGACACTACATTATTTATTAAAAGATCCTCTGAAGGTAATCTCATTATCCAAGTCTATGTTGATGATATTATTTTTGAAAGCGCTAACTCTCTCATGTGCAAGAAATTTTCTAATCTCATGTAGAGTGAGTTCGAAATGAGTATGATGGGAGAACTCATATTTTTTCTTGGACTCCAAATTCAACAATCTGAGAATGGGAATTTTTATATGTCAGACCAAGTATACAAAGGAATTGATTCAAAAATTCGACACGAGCAATGCTAAAGCAATTGGTACACCCATGAGCCCTTCAATAGGTCTTGACAAAGATGAGAAGGAAAATTCAGTGGATGAAACAAAATACCGTGGGATGATTGGCTCCTTACTTTATTTAACTGCTAGTCGACCAAATATCATATTCGGTATGTGTAAGTGTTCCATAGGAATCATATTTGACAACAGTAAAGCAGATGATTCGCTATCTTATCGGAACTATTTCTTATGGACTATGGTATCCACGATCTAACAATTTTAAGCTTGAAGGCTTTTTAGATGTTGATCTTGCAGGAGATAAAGAAGATAGGAAAAGCACCAGTGGAACATGTCAATTACTGGGAAAGACATTAATATATTAGAATAGCAAGAAACAAGGTTCAATAGCACTGTCCACAACTGAGGCAGAGTATATTGTTATTGGATAGTGTTGTGCTCAATTACTTTGGATGTCTCATCAATCGAGTGACTATGAACTATCTTTTAAACCTATTCAAATATTTTGTGATAATTCTAGTACTATATGTCTTTCAAAGAACCCCGTGCATCATTCAAGATCTAAGCATATAGATATTAAGTATCATTTCATCAGAGATCATGTCCTTAAAAGAGATATAGAATTGATGTTTGTTAACACTATTGATCAATTAGCAGATATTTTTACAAAACCCTTGCTTGAAGATAGATTCTGTACTTTAAGAGAATTACTTGGCATTGTTTCGCTTAATATAAAATATTAAGATTTATGTGTTACTTTTAATTCCTTATATAGTTAATTTTTGTGTGTGTGTAAGAAATCATTAATTGTGCACCTCTGTTTTCCATTAGTCACAACTTTCTAGGAAGAAAAATCAATCATCTTGTCCTTTTACTGGCGCCTTTTCCTTTTCTGTACTCAACTGTCAAATCCCTTCCTTTTAACCCTCTCAATCACTCTCATTCTTCATTCATCGGTCCTATCGCTCAGAAACCCTCCTCCAAAACTCATCCATGGCAAAAAACTCAAAAAAGCCCTCTGCCTCCACTCGAAAAAGCACGCATTCTAGGGCAAAACCTTCTTCTCAGCCCCTAGAACATGTAGATTTTGGTTCTGATCATTCTGAAGGCTTTGCCTCCTCTTAGGCAGTGCTCTCTGACAACACTCACTATATGAACGAGAAAGCCCTTGGAAAACGACCCATATAAGAACCTCCTAAATCTTTCACCCCTAAGAAGTCCAAAATAGACCTTTCAAGCTCTCTAGGGTCAGACCTCAATTTTTGGGATACTTCAAATAGGGGCTTCTTCACTATCCTTAAAGAGAAGACTATTGCCCATGGTAGAGTGATCGATCTGAATGACATGGAAGCCCTCAAATGTAAGGTAAAAGATCTTTTCGAATTCCAAGGTTGGTCAAATTTTCTCTCTACCGCCTCCTAAAGTCTATGAGTCCCTAGTTAGGATGTTTTATGCTAATCTCTATTATAACAAGCTTGATAAGTTGGAATCTTTAGTTATAGGGAAGTGAATTGTTCTAGATTGTGCCCTGTTTGACTCAATTTTTCAGTGTAAATGTTATGGTTTCTCTATGCTCTTCAAAAATACCCGGCCTGAAGATTTTGAAATTATCTTTGATCAAGCAAAGAGTTACATGTACTTTAAATGACACTAAAATTCTATAATATATATATATATATATATATATATATATATATATATGTGTGTGTGTGTGTGTGTGTGTATGTGTGTGTGTGTGTGTGTGTTTGTACGTGTGTGTGGATTTTTTCTTTTCTTTTGTAAATAGAAATAAAACTTATACTCTAAGATGTGAATATTTTTGTAATTTTTTAATTTTGTTTTTATTCAAATTAAACCTATTAAGAGTAAGCTTAAAGTTTAAAATATTAAGATTATACCTAAAAGAATTATTTACACTAAAATAGTATAGAATTTGAGTATGGTAAAAAATTAGTTGTTCACAACATGTCCCTCTTTTTGAAGTAAAGAAAATGAACAAGGTGACTGATTTTTGACCTCGCTATTATTTATTAAGGAAAAGAAAATAAAAGAAAAGGATGTGAACGAACCTTGGTTTCGGGCAGGTTACAAGGGAATAGGGTCACGTGTAGTTCAAGTGGAAGAAGAGTAATGGAGTATCCTTATATGGAGAGTCGAGTGAGATTCCGGTCTGCGGTTCCTACTATAACATCAAAAATGAAAAGAAAATTACACACTCTTGAAATCAAAGAATTGCAAAATTTCTATCTAAGTGCCATCTGAAAGCTTGTCCTAATTCTTGACTTGCTTCCCGCCTAGACTTTAGACTGGAACTTGATGCTTTTGGTATAACAGACTATGAAATATTTTCACGGGCTTGTTTCTTGATAAAATGCTGAGAAGATGGATCTTAAGATCCTAGGTCACCCCATACATTACATCAAAGTCGACTCCCGCTGTCATTTAGATCAAACATTCTATTTTCTCTGGCAAGAGCTAGAATTTTATTTTTACACATCCAATTCGTGCTTTGTAGAGAAACCTACAAGCCATCAGAAATAAACAAAGCGAAAAAATAAATTCTGCCCCTATTTGCACTAAGAACTTTTTATGAGTTATTGAAAATATTATAAACTAGCTTTACTATTGCAGAACCATGAATTGAAAAGAAATAGTTTTTTTTCTAAAATTAAAACAAGGGATGTCTTACCTTATGTTAACAAGAAAGAAGGCAATCAGAGGATGTAGTACAATATATTGACAATAAGGTGAGGCTCTTGGCTCTTGGCTCTTTAGGATTTTACTAGGGAATGTCGTACCCTATGTTGGAAGCAAGTGATGCAACCAAGGAGTGTAGTACCCTGTGTTGGCAATAAGATGAGACTTATGGCACTCTGGGATGATACTAGGGAATGTGGTACCCCATGTTGGCAGCAAGTAATGAAACCAATGGATGTAGTACCCTATGTTGGCAATAAGATGAGACTCGTAGCACTCTAGGATGCTACTAGGGAATGTCGTACCCTATGTTGGCAGCAAGTAATGAGACCAGAGGATGTAGTACCCTGTGTTGGCAATAAAGTGAGGCTCTTGTACCTCTAGGATGCTACTAAGGAATGTAGGGTATACCCTATGTTAGCAATATGGAATGTAACCAGGGGATGTAGTACTTTGTATTGGCAATAAGAAATACAACCAGGGGATGTGGTACTCTGTATTCGCACTAAAGTGAGGCTCTTGGCCCTCTAGGATGCTACTAGCAAATGTCGTACCCTGTGTTAGCAATAAGGAATGTAACCAGGGGATGTAGTACTTTGTATTGGCAATAAGAAATACAACCAGGGGATGTGGTACTCTGTATTCGCACTAAAGTGAGGCTCTTGGCCCTCTAGGATGCTACTAGCAAATGTCGTACCCTGTGTTAGCAATAAGGAATGTAACCAGGGGATGTAGTACTTTGTATTGGCAATAAGAAATACAACCAGGGGATGTGGTACTCTGTATTCGCACTAAAGTGAGGCTCTTGGCCCTCTAGGATGCTACTAGCAAATGTCGTACCCTGTGTTAGCAATAAGGAATGTAACCAGGGGATGTAGTACTTTGTATTGGCAATAAGAAATACAACCAGGGGATGTGGTACTCTGTATTCGCACTAAAGTGAGGCTCTTGGCCCTCTAGGATGCTACTAGCAAATGTCGTACCCTGTGTTAGCAATAAGGAATGTAACCAGGGGATGTAGTACTTTGTATTGGCAATAAGAAATACAACCAGGGGATGTGGTACTCTGTATTCGCACTAAAGTGAGGCTCTTGGCCCTCTAGGATGCTACTAGCAAATGTCGTACCCTGTGTTAGCAATAAGGAATGTAACCAGGGGATGTAGTACACTATATTGACAATAAAGATCGTAATGTGTTGGGAATGCAAGTAGGCAATATCGTACTCTATGTTGAAAACAAGAAACAATCTAGGGAATATCATACCATATATTGCAAATAAGATAGGGTATTGGTTCCCTATAATGAAACTAGAATAACATGATTACATGTATATTGGAAGAAAATCAAGGATTTGAGAACTGCACTTAGTGATGTTATTCTTTTCACGAATTATTTCATAAACTCGTTTTGTCCCTATTTTAAACAAAGAAAGATTCGTTAGTTTTAAAATGGTGGTCGATTTGTAGCCTTGATATCTTGGGTGACTTGACCTTGCGTCCATTACACTTGTTAGGAAAATTGACTCTGTTGGTGTCGAACCAGTTGCTGAAAGATTCTATCTTTACTTTCTGGAGATCTTTCTTTCTCAACATCAAATATGGACTATTTTGTGCCCATCACCATTTGTGTTTATGGTGCAAACAAACTTGCTCCTAAACCAAATTTTACTTGGGTAACTTTTGTCGAACCTTGAAATATTGTTCAGTCCTTTAAGCATTTTGCTCGTCAGAAAAAATCACAGATGGATTTATGCCTTTGCCCATGCGGTTTATGCCCATCAATCTTTGCTTTATATAATGGGAAAACCATAATTAATTTTGCAGCCTTTTCTTTGCTTTGCTTTGACAAAAGATTAGACTGAAAGAGACTCAAAGAATACTACAAATGACAACAAGAAGGTGAACTAATTAGTATTACAATTTAGACAAGAAGTGTCATTTTCAAGAAAAAAAAGCAAAGGAAGAAAAGAACTTATCTAGAGGTATATGCTGACTTCAATGAACATGACATGCACTTTGGACTGGATGTCTGATCCGTGTTAGCTGTCTAATTCTCGAAATCTATTGTAAACTTCATTTTCAAACTGATTTCTTTGTCTTAACCATGCTTGTGCCGGAATATGGAAAGTCCTAACGCGATCAACGATGCCCTTTGCGAGTATTCACCAATTGACCTCTCTCATTTATGTCTTTCTATAAGTATTAGTTTGATATTTTAGACATGTGAAGTCCTATCGGGATGAGTATGGGTGAAAATAGTTGTTTTAGAATCAAGACGGAGAGTGAGGTGCATACGATTCGATAAAATCGACTAAGTTTAAGGAAGGTCTATCTTTACGCCCGATTTCATTAAATTATATTAGGAATTTGAGAAAATGCAAATCATGAAAGTTTTAGACCTTTGAAATACCTTTCCAATGAAATATTGTGGAGCCCGAACGAATCTATGTGCGAAATCTTATGTGCATTTATTGGGTAATATGCAGTATGCGCACCCAGGTGCGCCCTAGCTATTCCCGTACACGGCAGCTCACTTATGGCAGTGCCACATTCCTTGTTGAGCGTTCAGGTGCATGGTTGGGCCTTCAGCTATGTGGGGGATCACCCGGGAAGTCGTTTTAAAAGCCCTACCTCGTTCCCTACACCCCAAACACGAAAATTTGCTATAGAAAGGAAAGCACTCAAGAACCTAACTTCCTCCAAGGTCCCTCCATCATCCAAGGTAAGTTCTAATGATGATTCTAAGTTAACTTTAATTATCCAACACTTATTATCATGGTTAAACCCTTCAGAAAAGAAATCTTAGAACTCAAATTCAAGAGGACTGAACATTAAAAGGTAATATTTTCACCCTCTAATTGATCATAGCATTGGATCAATGATTATATACTATAAGTTCATAAGATATGAGTTGATGAATTTGATAGAAAAGCATGAACGGTTATAGGTTTGGGTTGTTGATTATTAATTATTGATTAAGGGTGTTGTATATCTTATGGATGATGAAGAATGATATTGATTATAATAATTTGAGATTTTTAGAATTTTCTAGGAGCAAGAGAATGGGTTGTTGGGTGTAGAGACACCATTAATAAGGACTTTGAATCTTTATACCCACCAAGTGTTTGATAAAATTCCTAAGTGACTAAAACATGAGAATTAGTGCTAATATTGGTTCGTCTTGATATATGTTTCCATAGATTATCGTTGAAAGAGGTGACGAACCTTGTGATACGCTTAAAAGGGGCAAAGCCAAGGTATGTGAGGCTAACTTTCTATGTTTGGGAATGTTAATGATTCTCCCTACACTATATTTCTTTTACGACGTTACTAATTGGATCAGAAATATAGCCAAGCTTAGTTCCTTGAATAGTTATAGAACTTCTATTCTCTAGCTTCGTAATTCATTTATGACTTTCATTTTGAAGTTGTGAGCTCAGTGCGTAATCAATATCGACTTGTGTTTGATGCCCATGAGTATTAGTTTAGATTACTTATCATGTCATAAACAATTAAAGTTTCAGTTTTCATAATCAGTGCATGAATTCATGCCTCATTCTAGTCCTATTCAACATCCAGTATCATGTTACTCAGTATGATTTAGTATTTCAGCATCACATATTGCAGTACGATTCTCAGTTCCTACTTTTAAATCCCTGAATGTTGAACACCTGTATTTGGGCTTGAGGCCATAGTTTATGCTTTATGAATCTTTGGGCCCGAGGTCGCAGTTTTGTATATGTATACTTGGGCTCGAGGCTGTAGTTTGTGCACATATATATTGGGCATGAGGCCGCGGTTTACTTATTCAAATAAACATGTGGTTTATCATTCAGAAAAGGGAGTATTCACATCCTTACTTCCTTTATTTAGTTCAGTTATCATTTATCAGTTATCAGTTATCAGTTATAAATTATTAGTTATCAGTTCAGTTGTAGTGTCAGTATTTATAGTTCTTTCTTTCAGTTGCTTTACATACCAGTGAAATTCAAATGTACTGACGTCCCTTTCGTCCGGAGCCTGCATCTCACGATGCAGGTAATGATTTATAGGTTGACGATTCAGAGCGCTAGGATTCCCGCACCAGCAATTAGGTGAGCCCCAGTTCTTTTGGGGCATTATCATTACTTTATAGTCTTTCAGTATTTACAGACATTTGATGTTCTTAGTACTTCATTAAAGGCTTCATAGACTAGAGTAACAGTTAGACAGACATAGTCTCATGCCCTTCCTGTTAGACAGACAAAGTCGCATTCTCTTCCTGTTAAATAATATTGGCTACATATATGTTTCAGACTTGTATTAGTGTTTTCGCACTTTGATTTATATCATTCAGACTTTCAGTATATCGGCATATGTTAGTTTGTCTTCCGCATTTAGTATGTTATGATATCACATGTTGATTCAGCCAGCCAGTTGGTTCGCTCTGTCGCATGTAATCAGGCACCGTGTTCTGTGTTACATCTAGGCCCAGGTTCGTGGCGTGACAAAGCTTGGTATTAGAGCACTAGGTTCAAATATCCTATGGAGTCTATAAAGTCATGTCTAGTGGAGTTTCCTTTATATGTGTGTGCCGATCATGCATATAAAGTTTTAACTACCAAGATATTCAGGATTGTCTCATTTCTTTCTATTCTAGATCGTGCCATAAAGATTAGAGAAATAGGTAACCTTCTCTTCCTATCGAATTCTAGACGTATTGAATGCCTAAGCGACGGGCAGGAAAAAATCAAGGTCCTAAAGAGGATGATTTCCCATTAGGGTATAATTATGGAGTACAGGTTGGTAACAAATGATACTTGAGATGATGTTGAAAGTGGAATGCAATGAATAGTAGTACATATTTAGAGCATAACCTTATCAGAAAGTAGAAAAGCATTTATCATGATCTATGGTTATCAGTTTACCTCAGCTACTAGTTATACGGTCTTTCAGTTAGCAGGTTTATTGTTATACAGTACGCCAGTATTATGTTATATATGTACCGGATTTCTAATTTTCAGTGTATCAAAATTCTGGTGACTTGTGAGTATACAGTGATGCCTATGGGTGCTAAAATAAAATATAAGTAAAAGTGATTATAGTGAAATATTTGCATGTTCTAGGTCCTGATTAAGACCCAAGACTCGCGGGATGGTGCAAGAAGTGATTTATTAAATGATGGTATACTTTGAAGGATAAGTTTGTGTATTGTAGTATATCCGTATGCGTTTTACTTTACAGAATAATTTTATTTAATTCTTGGAAATGGAGCCACAGGTTGGGTGATGATAGTTTAGATGTCAGACCCTAGAGTCTAACCGCATCAGACAGATAATTGATCACTATAGTTTTGGACAGAAAAGACCCTAAGTGCAAAATACCTAGGAGGCAGAAATGTTTGATATTACCAAAGATGTGTTTTTCGCATGACTCATGCATATGACTAAAATGATATGATGTACAAATGAGAACCAAGAGCAACCGATATTGAATTTTAGGGAATCATTTTAAGTTGTTCGGATTTATTCAAATCTAAAGTAGAAAGTACCACATTAGTAAGTTACTAGAAGAAGCAACTATTATTGTGAGATAAAATATTTGACAGTTCCCCCTTAGGTTATGAGACGAAGTGTTTAACCCGGATGTTTATAGTCTTATATGATTTTGAAGTGTATAGAAAGTTTGGGGTTAGATATTCCAATTTCATCTAAGAAAGATGAAATTTTCCTAAGTGCGATCCATGTACATAGTTCAAAAAAAGGATAGTATGCAATTGTAGGATAGGGTCGGATGGTGAGGGAAGATAGGAATAACCTTATGCTTGACTTTAGTTATTCAAAACAGAACAAGAAAACATGATGCTAGCAGGTGGTTAGTAAAAGAATGGTAAGTAAGTTTTTGAGTAGATACAGTGAATTAGCAATTTCAACAGAGCTAATAGAGGTACGATTTGACTTACTTAGATAGGTTAACACGAGTGAGTGGGTAAAATTTTAAAACACCAAACGCATGTTAGAACTCGAAGAGTTTAAGTTAAACCGAAGTACAATGGCAGTGGAGAAAATATTATCTAGCAGTATGAGAGCAAACTACAGAAGAATAGCCTTTAAGAATTATCGAAAAGGGGTTTCCCCAAGATTGACAGTGTGAGAAGAGTTAAATCATTAAGATTATATATGATAGTTGTGGATACATTAGCTTTCTGTTTATGTAAGTAATCTAGTTTTTACTAGTAAGAAAGCTTGCTCAGAAGTAAGTCGTAAGATGAGTCATCATTGACGTAAAGTGCAAAGAATTGCAGAAGATAAGGAAAGTTGTTCGGATTCCAACAACAGAGAAGGATATGTAGGTACAAGACCTTAACCTTTGGTCCGGGGGAAAAATATTAAAATCGTCAGTAAGTCCAGTTGGAGATTTGAAACCTGCATAGTTAGCATGGGATATAAAAACTATAAAATCATGCCCAATATGTATCATGAGGGTAGTGTCATTTCACGAGACTCTATCTTCTGAGTACTGGTCAAAGACTTAGCCCATAATTCCAGGTATTCTATCCACCCAGGTTACCCAAAGATGTATCATGCTCAAGGAGATTTATTGGTGGAATGACATGAAAAAGAACGTCGCAAACTTTGTGGCCAAGTGTCCGAATTATCAACAAGTGAAAGTCGAGCAGAAGAAAACCCAGTGTTTACCGCCGAATACACATATTCTTGAGTGGAGATGGTAAATATGGACTTTATAACAGGATTAGCTCACTTATTTTGAAACCATGATTTGATTGGGTGATTGTAGATCGACTTACCAAGTCAGTGCACTTCTTGCCAGTAACGACCACAGATCTAGTAGAAGATTATGCCAAGTTGTACATTCAGGAAATCATCTAATTGCACGAGACTCTGTTGTCCATCATTTCAGATCACGATGCTCAGTTTACAACTAACTTTTAGAAGACCTTTCAGAGAGAATTAGACACAAGAGTAAACCTCAAAATAGTTTTTCATCCTCAGAAAGATGGCCAGGCAGAGAGCACTATTCAAACACTTGAGGATATGTCCTTGATTTTAAAGGTAATGGGATGATCATATACCTCTCATTGAGTTTTCTATTAATAACACATACCATTCTAGTAAGAATATGGAACCGTACGAAGCTATGTATGTGTCACGACTCAAAATCCACTATAGGTCATGATGGCACCTAACGCCACCGTCAGGCAAGCCAACAATTATTTACCAATTTAATTACTCATTTTATTACTTCTGAAATCATAGAAATCCACGGGAAATGTACACCATTTATAGTTTATAAAAGAATTTAAAGGCGTTAATAATATACAAACCATAAGCATCAACTAGTATAAACCCAAAACCCGGTGTCACAAGTGCATGAGCATTTTCTAAGGAGTTCAATAATAATAATACAACATCTGTCCAGAATGTGAATAGACAGGATACAATACATAGTACGATGGAGACTCGGTGGACTGTGATGCGTAGCCTAGAATGAAACTCACATAAAGTCCCCTCAACAGGTGCGCCTACGCGCCAAGATGATCGCCAAATGAACTTGTCAGATCCTGCATATTTAGTTCTGAAGTGCAGCATGAGTACGTAAATCAACGCATACCCAGTAAGTCTCTAGCCTAACCCCCGGAGAAGTAGTAATGAGAGGTCGACATCGACACTTACTATAGGTCCAATAAAATAATATAATAATCCATAACTGATATGAAGTGCACATCGATAGTGGGCAAATCTATAAGTTACATAATCTTCCAAATATTTCTCTTAAAGTATGAATTTCTCGATCTTATAGTCTACCTTAACAGCTCAGAAAGGGTCAAGTGCCAATATCAAATACATAACGAATACCATATAAAATGCCGGGCATTAGTGGAAAGATTATCTCGCGAATATTCGAACTACTAGCGATATAACGCACGATTTTGCCGAGGTCATTCGGCCCGATCCATAATAATGTATACACTGCCGAGGGTCGAGCAGCACAAACCATAGATGCATCTATTATACTGCCGAGGCGTTCGTCCATAAGAAAGGAAGTTACCAAATTACGAGACACGTGCTTACGATACAGTACATGAGCACAAAATGAATATAATCTTTACCGTTTCTCAAATAACTTGCCCACAACTCAAAGTTTTAAGGCTCGGCCTAGTATACATATATTTATTTCTATATCAAATTAAGTTATAACTTTAATTAGTTAAGCCAGCAGAACGAGTTCAAATAATTCAATTATTACATGATAAAGTCCTAAGTCTACCCGGACATAAACATGCTTTAGCTACGTACAGACTCTCGTCACCTCGTGCGTACGTAGCACCCATAACTAGTTGCACATAACAACAAATATCACCTAGGGGGTAATTTTCCCCTCACAAGGTTAGACATGAGATTTACCTCGCTCCGAAGTTCCATGACCGACTCCAACCCCTCTCTAACACCTCAACTCAAATACAAACGATCCGTAACTAGTCAAATAATATGCAACTCAATCAAAATACACTCCAATGCTTATAATTAATCAATTCATAAAAATCCCCAACTCTTATTCTAAAAGTCAATAAAATCAACCCTCGGGCCCATGTGCCTGAATTCTAAAAATTTTCGAAGATAAACTTTACACATAACACCACGAACTCAAATATATAATTTATTCCAAACTCCATGTCCAATTTCGTGGACAAAATCTAAAAATACCAATTTCTAAGTTTTCCACCAAAATCCCAAATTTCTACAAATTCTCATGCTTAAATCCATATATAAACCATGTATCTCGAATGAAGCAAAAACTGATAACGGTTCTCTCTTCCCAGTAGCAGGATTTAACTCACAATGTAAAGAAATCACTTACTCCATAATAGATGATGAAGATGGTACTCCAAAATCGGCTCCCATGTACGAAATGAAGTGGAATTGAGCCAAACCCCCATTTTAAAAGAACACACTGCCCAACCCGACCTTCGCACCTGCGGTCCATTAGCCGCTTCTGGGCTTTGCACCTACTGAAATTCTCATAGAAGGTGCGGTTCCCACTAAGCCCAGCCAAGTCCGCTTCTTTGGACAAAAATCCGCTCCTACGGTCTCTCTTCTGCGGAGCCCTGACCGCTCCTGCGGTCTCGCTTCTGCGGAGCCCTTACCACTCTTGCGGTCTCGCTTCTGCAGAGCCCTGACCGCTCCTATGGTCTCGCTTCTGCAGAGCCCTGACCGCTCCCGCGATCTAGCACCAAAGGCCCAGCCCTCGCTTCTGAGGTGCCTCCTCTACTTTTGCGGATGCGCATCTGCGTGCCTAACTCTTCCCCTGTGGCCCTTAGCCCAGCTGGCCTCTTCCGCTTCTGTGAAACATTCGTCGTATCTACGGGCTCGCAGATGTGGAAATAACCTCACATATGCGGCCATCCCAACCCAGTCCAAATGCCTCTTTTGTGACCATGACACCGCTTCTGCGGGGTTGCACCTGCGACCCTTTCCACGCAGGTGTGATTGCACCAGATCCTAGCTGCCTCAGCACTTCTCCCAAGCCCAACTCGATCTATTTTCGATCTGATCCACACTCGGGGCCCCCGAGACCCCCGTCCAAACATACCAACACATCCTAAAATACGACACGGACTTAGTCGATTCCTCAAATCACGCCAAACAACATCAAAACTACGAATCGATAATCAAATCATTCTTTAATCTTTCAAACTTTCAAACTTCGACGAACGCATTCGAACCATACCAAAACATTCTGGAATGACGCCAAACTTTGCATACAAGTCACAAATTACGATACGAACCTATTCCAATGCTCGAAACCTCAAACGGACATCGATATCAAGAAAGTCTACTTCAAATCAAACTTAAGGAGTTCTTAAACTTTCAAAATGTTAACTTTCCATAATAAGTGCCGAAATGCTCCCGGGCCACCCGATACTTAACTTGAACATACGCCCAAGTCCAAAATAATCATACGAAACTATTGGAACCTTCAAATCCCGATTATAAAGTTGTTTAATCAAAAGTCAAACCTTAGTCAATTCTTCCAACTTAAAGCTTTTGAAATTAGAATTTTTCTTTCCAAATAAACTCCGAACTTCCCGAAATGCAACTCCGACCACACGTACAAGTCATAATACCTGAAGTGAAGCTACTCAGGTCCTCAAACTGAACGACGCGCTAGAGCTCAAAACGACCGGTCAGGACGTTACATTCTCCCGCACTTAAATTTACGTTCGTCCTCGAACGTGCTAAAGACTGCTCCGGAGTTGTCCAAAATCACTTTTTAACACCTCGTGCACATACCCGTGCCACCACAACCCCGTTGAACACATTATTCTGAGCCAGATTAAAGATCCTCCCTTTTTATTTACTTGAAAAGCCTTAGAACCAAATTCCAACCTCCGAATTTCTCTACAAAACTCGATTCTAACATACGAACACTGTATCAATCACTACACACTGTACCAAAACATGATCGTACACCTTTGCTGAATTCACACCATGCACCACTAATGGTAGGCTATAATCTCGTGTTTTAGTCGCTTATTGCACTCTAATTTACTGCACTTTGATTGAGTTGAGCTTTAATCGCTTGTGTTTTGCACTAATTGTGTGTTTTATGACTTAGAGGAGTGATTCCTAGCTATGTAGATGTTTTGCAATGAATTCAAGCTATTCTGGAGCTTTGAAGTATTAGTAAAAGTCCAAGGATTAAGTTAGGATCGAGTTCGGGGATCAACGGACAATAGTGCACTTAATGAGAGAAACAAAGAATTGAGCAGGACGCTACCCAGGTGCGCGAGCGCGCGCTGGGCATGTAAGTCAGGCAGAACACTGTCCAAAGTGTGCGGCCATATGCGCTAGCACACTCCCAGGTGCGCGTTCGCACACGTCCAATGCCGGAAAGTGTCCTATTTCGCGTAGGAAAAGGTGTTTTTGCTTGGGCCCGACCCTACTTGGTATATATACATGGAAAAACATTATTTTCTAAACTTTTGACACATTTAAGACCTAAGGAGGCTAAGAAGAAGTGGGAGAGCAAGAGCACAAGGATTTCATCATTCAATCCTCACTCATGACAAGAGTCTTGACCGTTTGTGCTTTCCTTTAACTTAAACTTATTTGTGATGAATTACTCATATCTGTGGAGTAGTTCTCTTTAGGGTTTGATGGATTTGGTGTATTGATATTTGTTTGTGGATTATAACTCTAGTTTTTATATATTAAATCATTTTGGATGATTTAATTGTTGTATCTATATTCACATGTTCATGTAATCGAGATAGGAATAACTTATAATATCGTTGTATTTTCTTGTTGGTTGAGCTCATTAATTCTTCTTAGTAATCGAAAGAGGCTAATTGTATTATTGTTTAACCCTAGTTAGGAGGATAAACGAGAGAGGTTCTCTTAAAGAACAATCCACTACGAATTCTTGCATATCTTCACTGAGCTTAAATTGGTTCATATTGTGAGGTTGAGACTTAATCGAGAGAGGAGTTTCTACTAAATGTTTGAACTAATAATTGAGTGAATTCGAGAGACTCACTTGAACATTAGAAGTAAATTAACTAGAGTTAAATTCCAAACATTTATCTTTCACCTATCCAATCAATCCCTATTTTTTCCCATTGATATCTTCCTTGCTTACTTGTGTTCGAGTGTCATTCGTTAATTAGCTTTAGATTCTTAGTTATTTTTAGTTTTAAATCACATAAATCTGAATTGTTAATCATCTTGGATAGCAATCTAGCTACAAACTACGATAATATTATTTAACTCTAATCCCTGTGCGATATTATATTATACTATATTCGACTAGCGAGCATATTTAAGTGTGTGTTTTGCGCTCGTTAACCGCATAATTCACATGCCCATAATTCGTCCTCCGACCACAACAACTGAAATCTCACGAATCTGATGCCCGCAATATTCCTCATAACACATGTGAGCCTTGTTTCAATTCTCGCAATATTGCCACGACGAAAGAGACGTGTAGAAACTCATAACCACCTGCCGAATCAATAAATCATGGAGTCTCTCCTCCTGACAAGAACCATTATCTCATTTTGAACTGAATAACGATATTTTCTCTTTAATATACCTTATATAAATCTGATTGCACTAATTTCAGGTCCAATAATCTCGTCTCACCCAGTACAAACTGCTTAGGCAATGAGTCACCTCAAACACTGAACAAGATCTTATGCAGCACTATCGAAGCGCCAACAAGCCACCACTCGAATATAACTCATAAGGAAGAACGAACTCTGATGGGGAATTACCCAGCCTGCATAACGACTAAAATGGCCGAATAGATGCTATGAACCTACCTCAGGGATGAAAAACAAGGCACACAAAATAAGTGTAAGGAACTATGCTCAACATCTCATTGTTGCAGCATGCAACCCGATCTAATATGACACTGTTGCGACGTGCAACCCGATCCACACAACATGCCAGTGGCAGCGCACCACCCGATCCAAATAATATACTCGTGGCGGCATGCCACCTGATCCGCACATAATAATCAAGAAGAAAAACACACATCAAGCCGCAATGCTTATATTTACGAAATGCCTGAATATCGACCACAAGCATGCCAAGTGCATAATATAAATCCTGAGGAGACAGATCGTGCCATATGCTACGAAACCCAAGCACAACTAAGGTGCGATATATGACCTGCGTCACCAGAGCCACCCTGCTCATATAACACCACAAGCTACACGGGACCTCAACACACATGGGAATAATCAAGCCGTCTCATAACCCACATGGCACAATAGAGATTTAAATGGAATAGATAACGACGAGAATAACATCCGATGCCCGACGACTCCTCCGTAAGTAATGCTATGATGAATGAACACATCTGACCTGACGTAGAGCATCTATTCACATTAAACCCACCGATGGACCTCAAACTGATTCTGATCACACCATACTGGGCCAATAACCTTCCAAGGATACACAACAGCCCTATTCATGACACATAAGAATGATTGTCAAATCCAGAACAAACTCACATAGTCCACCACCTAAGGAATAGAACGCCTCCCCGTCATAAACTTTCACATTAGTGCTAGTACCAGAATCTCGATACTTGGTTCCAATTATAACCATCAAGTGACTAACAAGTCGCACTTATATAAATTTACCCGTGGGATACGCTCCTATAACCTTTCGCATCAGGTGACAAAGTCTGCACATCCATACCACCAACCGTACTAATTCCGTAAAGCAAACCAAGAATCCACAAATCAATACACAAAATCTCTTACACAGAACGCCGTTCTTAGGTTACACTAAAGAAAATGCCAGCTTACTATGAATATCTAAATTCTTCCCGGATCATCTGAGCTCGTGACATTCTTGTCAACACCGAACCGCAACCTTGATCTTCAACTTCCAAATTCCCATGCTGCTCACTGCACCTATCATGCCGGTACGTTATAATACAAGTATTCGCCATAACACTTGAACTACTAGTAGAATAAACACTTCATTGGCTAGAATCTTTTCACTTAGCTCATTTCAGAAGAACCAACGCAACACGCAATTGAATTCTCAAATCGCAGAAAATACAAACCTCGAGTCGTGATCTAAACCGCCATGACTCTTCCGGAGTCCATTTACACGACAAGGCCATTTGAATCAAATACCTCCCAAATCAATCAAGTTATGGTGGCTGTCAAGCCCGCGCGTACAACCACAAACCACATGTATAACTTCACACGTTAAAGGAACTAATCATTGCCACAATCATGCTGATTCCACCATTACAAACTGACCCAACTTTCAACACTACACCGCATACCCGATGATAACATAGAACTTTCCAAGTCCCGTTCGTCATCCACTGTGAAAACTCACTCCTTAACCACACAACAAACCTGAAATCCACTTTAATTCTTGAACCCACTCGAACCATTGTTGAGAGTCACCCACTCTGACCTGGTCCCGAATATAACCAAGCTCCAACACTCTGCTAGCACATGAACACCCTCTCGAAGAAGCAACCATCTGAACTCTTTTCCTTGTACATCACATCCACAAAAGCATAAACCCTGAGTCTTCCCAAAAACCTGAACATGAATCGATAAAGTCAAATATAGCTCACATCCATCAAGTTCTTTGCCCGAATTACCCCTGATGTTTTTATTCCTCAGTCATAATAACCCACCAATACACTGATAACCAGAAACCGCACAAGCAGACAACCACGCGATCTAATCGTAGATGGTGGGGCTCCCCCACTTAGCTTAAAGCTACAATTATATAAACCTAGAACCCATCAAGATTCCTCCATCTCAATTACCACGATCTCGCACATTTAGCCTGCCAAATTTCTTGTAGTCTCTTGTTAAACTTCTCATGAACATTCTGAATTATCAACCGCGATCATATACTCGACCTTTTGCCGGGTAGTAAGTAGAACTCTTCGAAGAAACTTCATCAGAATCACGCAACCGCTAATATGCTCACAGGAGATCATCCACCTGTGGAATTCCTTGCCGACATCTTCCAATGGCGCTGCACTGGGTACAACTACCATGAAATCAGTAAACTCTCCGGAGCCCATGCTCGCCCACCAGCTCTACAAGTCCGTTCATTCCCCATTGACATCAACTAAAAGTGCGACAACACATTCCAAACTTGAAGTCATGTTGCATCTCAACGATAATCAAGTTTTCACACCCCTTTTCATTTCAAGCAAACTCCTTTCTGCCATATTCAGTGTTCCTCAATACAGTAGCCACCATTCCAACTAAAATGCGTTGACCTAGTCACCGTCTACCATGATCCCCAAATTGCATCTAAACTTTTCTCAAGGCATGTGGCTATCTTGCCACGGAATTCATATGCTAATCTGCCACTCTTAATTCGGTTAAACCATCTCTTTTAAGAAACTTCTCGACCTCTATTTTTCATGCTTGACCTACTAGTAATTCAACCGCCGCGAGACACCTCCCGCCATGCCTTCCTCATACCTTGCTGCCCAAATATTGCCTCAAATCAAAACCCATCTCTGTAGCACTTGATCTAATAAATTACTACCAACTCTAAACCTCCTGGAAGATCATCTTTCTCGAGCCATCAACATTAGAAATGCCAATTCGATTCGGAACCTCTACACACCGCTATATCTGATAATCGCTTCTTAGGCACTATTCTACCACACTCTGCCCCGAAGGCAAATCGAAGAAGATCATAACACCGAAAAACCTTAATGCATTCAAACAAGGACGACAACACCACATCACAAATGAGAATTCCATCACGCTCAAAATATCAAGTCTCGTTACTTCATCAACCAAACCCCTAAATCATGCACTGAGAAATCCTCCCTTCAAGTCATTCACTGCCTCAACACATAAATGAGCACCCTACCATTACATAAACATCGTGCGATAACAACGCGTGAACATTATAGCAATCTATGCACAACCTCAAAACCATCGAAAATACAACTACTACGATCACAACAGCTGAAATCTCACGAATCTGATGCCCGCAATATGCCTCATAACACATGTGAGCACTGTTCCAATTCTCACAATACTGCCACGAAAAAAGAGTCGTGTAAAAACTCATAACCACCTGCTGAATCAATAAATCATGGAGTCTCTCCTCCTGACAAGAACCATTACCTCATTCTGAATTGAATAATAATATTTTCTCTTTAATGTACCTTATATAAATCTAATTGCACTAATTTCAGGTCCAATAATATTATCTCACCCAGTACAAACTGATCAGGCAATGAGTCACTTCAAACTCGGACCAAGATCTTTTGCAGCAAAAAAGAAAGTGCCAATAAGCCACCACTCAAATATAACTCATAAGGATTGGCGGCTGCACACCCAGTATTGTGACATGTTATAACATTCATGTTTCCAGTATTCAGATATTCATGTTAGTTCAGTACTCAGATACTCATGTTAGTCCCGTACTCAGATATTTATGCCAACTTAGTACTAAGATATTAATGTTAGTGCAGTACTCAAATATTCGCGCCAGTTCAGTATTCATATATCCATGTTAGTTCAGTATTTACGTATCAATGGCAAACCAGTATTCACGCATATGTTTCATGTTATGCATATTATGATGCCCTGTGAGGCTTGTGTTATGCTCTGTTAGCTGGCGGGTGTTTTGGAGAAATGTTGAAGGTAACTAACCTTTTCATTCAGACCTTATATTATAATCTCCATATCTTTCAGCATTCAGTCAGCTCAGTATTGAGTCAATTCAGTAGTTATTCAGTTCAGTATCTCAGCAATTCGGTAATCATGCATTCATTTAGTTGAGTATACATGTGTTCATGACAGTTCAGTATTCACATGTTTCCATCAGACCCGTTTAAGTCCAGAGTTTGCCGTAGTTACAGTCAGGACAATCATTCGAGGACAAATGATCCCAAGGGGGAGATAATGTAACATTCTGTAAATACAGACTAGGCGTGGATGTGTTAAATGAGTATTAATTTGATATTTTAGACATGGGAAGTCCTATCGGGATGAGTATGGGTAGAAATAGTTGTTTTAGAATCAAGACGGAGAGTGGGGTGCATAAGATTCGATAAAATCTACTAAGTTTATGGAAGGTCTGTCTTTAAGCCTGATTTTATGGAATTCTGTTAAGAATTTGAGAAAACTCAAAACATGAAAGTTGTAGCCATTTGAAATATATTTCCAATGATATATTTTGGAGCCCAACCGATCTATTGTCAAACTCTTATGTGTGTTTTATTGGACAATGCATAGTATGCATGCCCAGGAGCGCGCCCAGTTGTTCCCGTGTGCGGCAGCGCACTTGTGGCAGTGCCAGTCCCATGCTGCACGTTCCAGTGCACGGTTGGGCCTTCAGCTACATGGGGGCACTCCCGGGATGTCATTTTAAAAGCCCTACCTCATTCCCTACACCCCAAACACGAAAATTTGCTCTAGAAAAGAAAGCTCTCAAGAACCTAACTTCCTCCAAGGTCCCTCCATCGTCCAAAGTAAGTTCTAATGATGATTCTAAGTTAATTTCAATTCTCCAACACTTATTAACATAGGTAAACCCTTCAAATCATTAGATATTCGAGTGAGACGTCATTGTTGAGAAAAAAAACCCTAGAACTTGAATTCAAGAGGATTGAATGCCAAAACGTAATATATTCACCCTCTAATTGATTATAGCATTGGATTAATGATTGTAAACTCTAATTTCATGAGATATGAGTTGATGGGTTTGATAGAAAAGTATGAACGGTTATAGGTTTGGGTTGTTGATTATTAATTATTGATTAAGGGTGTTGTATATCGTATGGGTGATGAAGAATGATATTGATTATAACAATTTGAGTGTTTTAGAATTATCTAGGAGCAAGAGAATAGGTTGTTGGGTATAAAGACATCACTAATAATGACTAGAAGCTTTATGCCTACCAAGTGTTTGATAAAATACTTAATTGACTAAAACATGAAAATTAGTGCTAATATTGGTTTGTCTTGATATATGTTGCCATAGATTATCGTTGAAAGAGGTGACAAACATTGTGATACGCTTAAAATGGGCAAAACCAAGGTATGTGAGCCTAACTCTCTATGTTTGGGAATGTTAATGATTCTCCCAACACTATATTTCTTTTACGACGTTACTAATTGGCTCAGAAATATATCCAAGCTTAGTTCCTTTAATAGTTACAGAGCTTCTATTCTCTAGCTTCGTAATTCGTTCATGACTTTCATTCTGAACGTTATGAGCTAAGTGCGTAATCAATATAGACATGTGTTTGATGCCCATGAGTCTCAGTTTAGATTACTCATCATTTCATAAACAGTTGAAGTTTCAGTTTTCATAATCAGTTCATGAATACATGTCTCAGTCTATTCCTATTCAGCATTCCAGTATCATGTTACTCAGTACTGTCGCGCCCGTTTTCTCGCGAAGGCGGGCTTCGACATTGCGTCAACTCTTTTGAGTGGGAGGTAAAGTGTTAATAGAGAAGAGTCACCACCTAATAATTTTTAAGGTGCGTTAGGGCACCTATTGTACAGATAACTCTGTTTGACTAGTCAACGCCACCAAAGATCGGGTAAGGTCTCAAATTACCTCAAAGAGAAGGTGTTAGGCACTCTTCAAGGTCAACAACTGTGGGTCCCGTCCAAACTTAAGACTATATGGTTTATAATTAGGCAAGATGATTAAATAAACAAAGAGAATAAAAGGTCAAAGAGTTTCATTATAACACAATGAGAATTGGTAGAAATCTTAAGGACTACAAGGATACAACTATAACGGTCTATATTAGATGACAAAGTGTATAAAGAGAAAAGGGGGGTCCTAAGTTTTTAAGCCTAAAGGATCACCCCGTATAACATAAATAATACTTCGCAACTCCTTTTAGATAGGAGTTGCTCATATTATTCAGCGGGCACAGACTATCATCTCCTGCTACCCGATTACTTTGTTGAAATTGTTTACTTAGAGCATTCTAATTCAATTCCAGGTCGCGTCCTATGCATGCACTACCCGTCCCATACCTATGGTCCAGGAGGCGTTGGACCTCTATTTGGGTGGTTCTAGACTTTACTTAGGCTGCTCAAAATGATAAAACTAAGTGACATTCAAAACAAATAGGACTTCACTTAAGGACGGTTAAAGGCTCAAGTTAGCCTCCACACTTAGACAACAAATTCACGCAAATAGATTTCTACGTTAGGCACTAGACAATTTCAGAATTGAGGCAAATTGAAGTCATTAAGCTCTATAGACACAGTTTCTAAACAACTACTCAGTTTAAGAGTATCCGGCACTGTTATGTTGTTTATTGAAATTACAAATTATAAGTTATTAAGCCTATAGACATGGTCTCTAAGTGATTTACACAATAGGGGAAATGAAAACCATTGGGAATACTCAGAATTACTCGTATTTGATCCTATTGGCATGCTTTCTAAGCGAGTAGCAGTATTTTATAGCTAGGTTCTAATAGTTGGCAGTTGAAAACTGATTCTGTAATATTTTGTCCCTATAGGCATATTTTCTAGGCGAGCAATAGATATAACAGTAACTGATGAATCAATTAAGAACCTATGAACATGACATTTAGATGAGGACCAGTAGAGCATAAGCTAGTATAATCCTATAGGTATGGTATCTAATGAACATACTGTCGTTATGCAAATTGAAGGATGATTATTGGCATTTGTTTCCTATAGGCATGCTGCCTAGTGACACATAGCAGTAGAAGTGGGAATAAATAGAGTATTTAAGCTCATACTTTGATAGTAAACAAGTTGTGTGAGTGTGTGATTCCCCTAATGGCATGATTTCTACTAGTGTACATGAAAATTTAAATAGCATATATGGCAGGTTGGATAAAATATCAAGTAAATCATACGAATCCTATAGGCATGTTTTCTACCCTTTCATGCAAACATTAGAATATAACGTTTCCCCAATTTCACTAACACTCCAATTATTAATTACAAAATTATTACAGACCAGATGAGGAATATAAGTGCAGATATTACACAAGAAATTATAGTAGGCCTACAGCAGGCCCAAAGGAGATACCCAGTATTGCCTGGGCCTTCAACAAACCCCTTCTTCGCAAATAGCATGCCCATATCCAAATAGGGGACTATGCCCATCAGCACAACCCAAATATCATAGAGGAACTGAAGCAAAACCAAACAGTCACAAATTGCCCATATGACCCAAATATTGAATTACACATAATTCACTTACACAACTTAGTTTGCAGATTATACCAATAATGTGAGAAAGAAAAGCTAAATGCCAGAGACAGCTCACGTTCTAGCAGAAAATAGAGTGATCAAAGAACCCCAAATTCTAGTGTGTCAGAGTTCACAAGGGTCTCAAATAGACCTCGAGCAGTGCTCACACTAGGGAGGTCAATAGAGAGAGCTTTGGTGGCCTTGGATTTCAGCCGACCAAGAGTGATAGATTCAGAATAGTGTAGGTAACAAATGAGAGTGAGATGACAGTGATCAAGTGATAGAATTTGAAGAGGTGCACTTATATTTTAGAAGCAGACGTAGGATGGGTGATTGAACAAAGAACATAGAAGCAAAGAGAATCAACAAAAAACTCAAAGGACAGGTTGATATCACAAGTTCAAACACTGAGCATATTGGGCAGAAAACATTTTGTAAGAAGTAGGGGAATCAGGGTTTCTGAGACTACAAGATTAACATACAAATGTGCACAATGCCAAACGAATCTAAAGTAAAGCACTAACTTAAAGAATTTAAAGTCTAGGGGTCTAAATTATACTGAATATCCATCACAACACCAGCAAGTAGACATGCCAACATATATCACTAAGACAAAACAATATCAAACATTATAAGGAAACAAACATTAAGATGGCTACTCTAAAGGTCCCAACTAATCACTAGGGGATACAGGATTAGGCAAACCAAAGACATATTGAGTGACGAAATAGCATAGGAGCAGATCATAGCTAGAGTTAAGGTCTTAACAGAGATTATGACACATTATAGATACGAGTCAGTCATTAGGAGAACCCAGAACAAAGCAGGGAAGCAAACTCATGCCACACAGTAAATGTAAACATTCAGGTACCAACACATTAGGCTAAACGAACTTAAGAGAGTCCAAATTATTCAAGTTAAGCATAAACATATCTCAAAACTGGCAGATTTAGGTAAAATCAAGTGCTAAATAAGTTCAGATCACAAAATGAGTTCAATGCCCACAAGGTTGCATATAGAGATGGTCTAGAAACACATTAGGCCATGAAATTTCAGAGGTATGAATATGCAAATCATGAACACAGGAGAATAAAATTGCGAAAGCTAAGGAAATTACCAATTATCACTTGACAAATAGACAAACAAGAAAGAACAAACCCCATAATACTTTGAACGTCAGCAAAGAGCAATAGAACCCAGAATCGTAGTGCGTCAGAGTTCCCAAATGCTTCAAACGAACCTCGGGCAGTGCTCGTACCAAGAAAAGTTGAAAAATCGAATTCCGGTGGCCTTGGCTTTCAGCCGGCCAAGAGCCAAAGTATAGAATAAGAGAATGAGAGAATAATAGAGTGACAACCTTTAGTTTAGTGAATCTCGTGAAAAAATTCTGTTTCAAAGGGGAATGGGGAGGTGTTTATATAGTAGTAGACATCAAGCAAACAAACAGAGAAACACTGTAAAATCAAACATAAATAAGGAAATAATAACATACAAAATCAATTTAATCAGATGAGAAGAAAAATTAGGTAAACCCCAATTGATAGAAATCAAAGATTAGACCGAAGATTTTGGTGAATCGGCTTCATATCGCCTTGACATGAACGTATATAGATGGAATACTGTCTAGATCTTAAAGATTGAAGATGATTTCTACATGATTCCAGGTCTGGTACTTTCCAAAAATAGGAAAGTACTAAGTAATATCAGAATCGTGTACGTCACACGGAGATGGAGCATATATGGAAGAAAAATCGTAAGAGGATTCCATATCAAGGTCGGAATCGGAGATAATTGGGGGTGTGACGGCTAGGGTTCGAGAAGGAGAAGGGAGTGACAGAGAGAATAGAGGCGGCTGTCTTTAGGAAATGGGAATTAGGGTTAGGTTATGGGGATATAAGGAAAGGGAGTGGGGTGTTGTGAGCCGTTAATCACTTTTGATCAACGACTGAGATTATAAATGAGCTGAGTCAGATTTTGTACTGGGTAGGGTCACTTGGGGTTGGGATTGAGGATTGGGCCAGGGATTTGGGTCTGTTTTGTCCGAAAAATAGCTCAACATATTGGGTCAGCTTTTAAATAAGAGATTAAAAGATAAATAATTTAATAAAACTAGTTAAATAAATATATAAAAATGCTATTTATACAAATTAATACTTTAAAACAATAGTAAAATATTATTTTGACCCTGAATAAAACGACAAATGCAATAAAAATGCAAAATATATGCTCTTATTGCAAGATTGTGCAAATAGCCTAAGAATACCAATATAATTAAGTAAACAATATTTGAAACTTGTATTATGGATGTAAATAATAATTTTAGATGATTAATTCATCACAAGAATAATTTTAAGGAATAATTAATCAATATTCCAATAATTTAAATGCAAGAAAATTGATTTTAAAGCTCTACTAATTATGAAATATTATAGAAAATACTTGTATAGATTTTATAAACTACATAATGATGTAAAAAAATGATATTTTGAAAGTAGTTAAATTATTTGAAAAACTATGAGGGCAAAATTGGGTATCAACAGTTGCTCCTCTTTATCTGGAAATGATGAAAGAGTTGTCGGGTAAAGAAAATGATGAGCAATTTTGGCCGAATTGAGTGGGGAATGATGTGATTTGAAAAAATAGAGGCCGGACCTTGGTTCCTGAGTTACCTACATATCCCTGGTATTACGGGAATCAGGTAGTATGTAGTTCTGGATCCAACGGTGAACGAAACCGATGGAGTTGTTTCAGGAATGGTCGTATGTTTCGAAAAGGGTTCTTTTGGATAGGATAGTATAGGATGAATTTATGCGGAGTCATGAATGTGAATTTGAAACGTTACGGATGTGTTACAAGGCAGAAATTTGAACAGTCGCAGAGTAAAAGGTAGGCAATTACTGGTAGTTGGTTACGTTTGGAACAATTGAAGGATGTGAATGTTATGAACGGAAATCGGAGTGAAGATTGCTCCCGTTTGTAGAACGGTTACCTCTTGGATTACCTGCAAAACTTAAAAAATGGTGCGTGCGAGTATATATATATATATATATATGGGTTCTTGCGAAAGTTTAAACATGATGCAAATTTCCTTTGGACTATGAAGATTGTCTTTTGGACGGTGAGGATGATGTCCTTAGACCATGATGTCCTGGGCCATGAAGCGTATGATAAGGGATTCGCAGGTTATGAAATGGTGTCTTCGGTCCATGAGGATGGTGCCTCTGGACTATGACGTCTTTGAATAATGATGTGCAATTTTGAGAGATCCTCAGGCCATGGAATGGTGTCTCCCAGCTATGAGGATGATGCCTTCGGAATATGACACCTTAGGATAAAATGGCGATGTTTCAGCCCATAAAATGCAAAGATATGATGCCTGGTCAGATGCAAGGACGAGACAAGACAAGACTTAGTCTTGTGTGAGATGAGGGCGGCGCTTAGCCCTAGATGACCAAAGAGATAGTGCTAGGTCCTAGGTAGCGTAGTGGAGATAGTATTTAGTCTCACACAAGGAAAGGCAATGCTTAGCCTTATGCAATTAGGGAGGCATTGCTTAGCCTCATGCAAGAAAAGGAGACAATGCCTAATCTCATGCAGGGAAAGGCAGTGCTTAGCCTTATGCAATTAGGGAGGTAGTGCTTAGCCTCATGCAAGAAGAGGAGACAATGCTTAGTCTCATGCAGGGAAAGGAAGTTCTTAGCCTCATGCAATTAGAGAGGCAATGCTTAGCCTCATGCAATAAGAGGAGACAATGCTTAGTCTCATGCAAAGAAGGGAGACAATGCTTAGTCTCATACAAGGAAAGGCAATGCTTAGCCTTATGCAATTAGGGAGGCGGTGCTTAGCCTCATGCGAGAAGAGGAGACAATACTTAGTCCCATGCATGGAAAGGCAGTGCTTAGCCTTATGCAATTAGGGAGGCAGTGCTTAGCCTCATGAAAGAATAGGATACAATGCTTGGTCTCATGCAGAGAAAGTCAGTGCTTAGTCTTATGCAATTACAGAGGCAATGCTTAGCCTCATGCAAGTAATGCAGACAATGCTTAGTCTCATGTAGAGAAAGGCAGTGCTTAGCCTTATACAATTACGGAGGCAATGCTTAGCCTCATGCAATAAATGGAGACAATGCTTAGTCTCATGCAAAGAGGGGAGACAATGCTTAGTCTCATACAAGGAAAGGAAATCCTTAACCTTATGCAATTAGGGAGGCAGTGCTTAGCCTCATGCAGGAAGAGAAGACAATGCTTAGTCTCATGCAGAGAAAGGCAGTGCTTAGCCTTATGCAATTACGGAGGCAATGCTTAGCCTTATGCAAGAAATGGAGACAATGCTTAGTCCCATGCAGAGAAAGGCAGTGCTTAGCCTAATGAAATTACAGAGGCAATGCTTAACCTCATGCAAGAAATGGAGACAATGCTTAGTCTCATGCAAAGAGGGGAGGCAATGCTTAGTCTCATACAAGTAAAGGCAATGCTTAGCCTTATGCAATTAGGGAGGTAGTGCTTAGCCTCATACAAGAAGAGGAGACAATGCTTAGTGTCATGCAAATAGGGGAGGCAATGCTTAGTCTCATGCAGAGAAAGGCAGTGCTTAGCCTTATGCAAGAAAAGCAATGATCAGTTGCGAGAGAGTAAAGTATTTCTTAGCTTGATGTGTTTGCATTTATCAACTTGTCGTCATGGAGGTAGTGATTTTGCTGTGCGTATGTATTTGTGAATATTACTGTTGTGTCTATCATACCTGCCTTCAAAGGAAAATTGAGAGTTTTGCGGGGGACGGTTGGTTTGTGCTTTTGATTCCTTGTTTCGCCTTTACTCCTATTTTAAGATCCTGTTTGAGTTACCCTGGGTAACGTCTGGCTGTCATAGAAATAAAGTTTTCGAAAAAATATACGTGCATTTGACAAATTATTTGCGAAAATATAATTATTTGAAATGTAGTATGTGATATCAAATAATTTAGATGGATCGGCGACTGTGACACATTTCATAGACATTGCAACCTCCTTGACTTAGAATTTTGGGGGCTCCCCTCAAAATTCTGCCCCAGTTTAAATACAATACTTTTGGTTGTTCCACATATGAAGAAGTTGGCTAAACTTGAAATTTTGTCCCAATTTTCGATCATGGGGAAATGAAGATTTTATTAAGATGTGACCGAACCCGCAGGGCTGTCTACGTATCTCCTCTTAAACGGGAATCAGGTCAAGCATAATTCAGTTACATCAATTGAAGAAGTGCAAACAATCCTAAATATAGTATCTCTTGACTGCGTCTGGGTTGATAGGTTTTGGTCAAATCTCTCCATCCATTTCTGCAACTATGAGTGCCCCTCATGTTAATACTCGATGAACCATGTAGGGACCTTGCCAGTTGGGTGAGAACTTCCCCTTGGCTTCATCCTGATGTGGGAAGATTCGCTTTAGCGCCAACTGCCCCGGTGTGAATTACCTTGGTCTGACCTTTTTGTTGAAAGCTTTTGCCATTTTGTTCTGGCAGAGTTGACCGTGACATACTGCATTCATTCTCTTTCCATCAATGAGAGCCAGTTGTTCATAGCGGCTCCTTACTCATTCTGCATTGCTGAGCTCAGCTTCTTTTATAATTCTCAAAGAAGGGATTTCTACTTCGGCAGGAATAACTGCTTCAGTGCCATAAACCAACAGGTAAGGATTTGCCCCAGTTGATGTGCGAATCATGGTACGATACCCGAGCAGAGCAAATGACAACTTCTTGTGCCATTTCTTGTAATTATCTGCCATTTTCCCTAATATCTTCTTGATGTTCTTGTTGGTGGCATCTACAGCTCCATTCATTTGTGGCCTGTATGCCGTGGAATTCTGATGCTTGATCTTGAAAGTTTCACACATGGACTTCATTAGGTCACTATTGATATTGTCGGCATTGTCGGTGATTCGACGACCTTCTTAGTTACAGCTTTGTAAGATGCGGCTTCGATCCATTTTGTAAATTAATCTGTGGCCACTAGAATGAACCTATGCCCATTTGAAGTAGCGAGTTCTATTAGACCGATGACATCCATGCCCCAAGCGGAGAAAGGCCAGGGTGCACTTGTTGCATTGAGTTCATTGGGTGGCACTTGTATCATATCAGCATGTATCTGGCATTGGTGACATTTCTGAACATACTTGATGCAGTATGTTTCCATAGTCATCCAGAAATACCCTTCTCTTAGTATTTTCTTGGCTAAGACGAAGCCATTCATGTGCGGTCCGCAAGTTCCGACATGTATTTCCTCGAGCAATCTAGATGCTTCATTGGCATCGACGCACCGTAATAATCCCAAGTCAGGAGTTCTTCTATACAGAACTCCTCTGCTTTGAAAAAAATGGTTGGCTAATGTTCGAAGCGTGCACTTCTGAGTATGGGTAGAGTGCTCTGGATATTCTCCTTTTGCCAAATATTCCTTGATGTCGTGGGACCACGAATTTCCATCGCTCTCTTCTTCAACATAAGCACAATAAGCTGGCTATTTATGAATTCATGGATCGATGAAGTTCTTGTTTAGGTGTTGTATCATGGAAGATAGAGTGGCCAATGCATCTACGAACTCATTTTGAACTCTCGGAACATGTTTGAATTCTATCTTTGTGAACCTTTTGATCAGCTCTTGCACACAATGCAAATATGACAATATTTTGGTGTTATTTGTGGCCCATTCTCCTAGAACCTGGTGCACCAAAAGGTCTGAATCTCCGATTGTCAGCAGCTCCTGAACGTTCATGTCAATGGCCAGCCGGAGTCCCAAAATACAGACCTCATACTCTGCCATATTGTTGGTGCATGGAAACCTGAGTTTTGCGGATACCGGATACTGTTGGCCAATCTCTGATACCAAGATAGCTCCTTTGAAGTTTGTTGCTCCATCGAAGAACATTCTCCAACCATCATATGCTTCGGTGATATCTTCTCCCATGAACGACACCTCCTCGTTGGGAAAATACGTTTTCAATGGTTCGTATTCTCCGTCTACGAGATTATTTGCCAGATGATTTGCCAATGCTTGTCCTTTGACCACCTTCTGAGTTACATAAATGATGTCAAACTCGCTCGGCAATATTTTCCACCTTGCTAACTTACACGTAGGCATGGGCTTCTGAAAGATATATTTCAGTGGATCCATTCTTGATATGAGATATGTAGTGTATGCATAGAAATAATGCCTCAACTTCTGAGCTATCCATGTCAAAGCACAGCAGGTGCATTCCAACAAAGAGTATCGGGCTTCGTAGGGTGTGAATTTCTTACTCAGATAGTATATTGCCTGCTCCTTTCTTCCAGTTTCATCATGTTGTCCCAAAAACACAACCGAAAGCTCCATCCAGTACAAATAAATAAAGCAGCAGTGGTCTTCCTGGCTCTGGTAGGACCAGAACGGGCGGTTTGGATAAATACTCCTTGATTTTTGTCGAAGGCTTTCTGGCATTCTTCAGTCCAACTTGTTGAAGCATCTTTCCTTAGCATTCTGAAGATCGGGTCACATATCATGGTTGGTTGTGCTATGAAGCGATTAATGTAATTAAGACGCCCTAAAAGCTCATCACATCTTTCTTATTCTTCTGAGGTGGCAAGTCTTGGATTGCTTTGACTTTTGATAGGTCTAACTCAATTCCTCTGCGACTGACGATGAATCCTAACAATTTCTCGACAGGGACTCCGAAAGCACACTTTGCAGGATTCAGTTTCAGGTTATATTTTTGAAGCCGATCGTAGAATTTACTCAGATCCGCTATGTGATCCGTACTCTTTTTGGATTTGATGATAACGTCATTCACGTACACTTCTATCTATTTGTGTATAATGTCGTGGAAAATAGTTATCATGGCTCTTATGTAGGTGGCTCCGGTGTTCTTCAGACCAAATGGCATCATTTTATAATAATATATTCCCTATGGCGTGATAAAGGCCGTCTTTTCAGCATCCTCCTCATCCATCTAGATCTGATGGTACCCTGTGAAGCAATCCACAAAGGATTGGAGTTCATGTTTGGAACAATTATTGATCAATATGTGTATATTAGGCAACGGGAAATCATCTTTGGGACTTGCTCTGTTTAGATCTTGGTAGTCAACACATACTTCGACTTTCCCATCTTTCTTCGGAACTGGCACGATGTTGGCCAACTAAGTCGGGTACTCGACCACTCTAAGAACCTTGGCTTTGATCTGCTTAGTGACCTCCTCTTTTATCTTCAAACTCATGTCCGGCTTGAATTTTCTGAGCTTCTACTTTACCGGTGGACATGTAGGATTAGTGGGTAATTTGTGAGCTACTATGGATGTGCTCAAACCCGTCATATCATCATAGAACAATGCAAAGATATCTTCATATTCTTTTAGGAATCTGATGTACTCTTCTTTCTCTGACGGTGATAGATGAATGCTTATGTGTGTTTCCTTGACCAGTTCGGAATTCCCTAAGTTAACTGCTTCAGTTTCGTCCAAATTGGACTTTGGCTTATTTTCAAAAAATTTCACTTCTATAACGATTTCCTTAGGTAGCGTATCATCTTCCAGGTCTTCTGAATCACTATCCTTATGTTGCGTTGTCTTATTATATGTCACAGTCATAGATTCATCGGGATAGGTAATAATAATGCTGTAAAAAGAGAAAATGTAGAGAATAATAGTAAATACGAAAAGTAGCAATGCATTAATTGAAATCTTTAAAATGTTAACAAATGCGACTCGATGACGAGAGCAATTATTTCAAAGAAAAATACTGAAAATGTCTCAAATGCTTTAAAATAATTAATGTTAATCTGCCAAGCTACCCAGGAACTCGACGGGCCCGGGATGGTGCAACAGTCCAATTTTTGAGAACAGCTCCTTTCCCCACGGTCTGAATGGTAAGGTCTTCCTCCTCCTCCTCAACTATCGCACTGCAATCCATATCTTCTTCATCCAGAAATAGTTTTCTCATGTCGGCTAAGACTTCATCTTCCTCAGATCCCCACATTATGTCAGCTTGATGAAATGTCTGGTGCAGAGGTGGTACTGGTTATTCCAGCGCATAATAAGGACCACGTCATGGCGGCGACCAATCCTGGTACTCTTTTCAAGTATATTCATATCCGAGCCCAAAAGTTGTGCCATAACACTGCGGTTGTACGGGTTTGGTAATCCCTTGGAGGTTTTTGCCGAGACCCTTGCCAGGTTCATATCCTGTCCATATTAATATGCTTTCTATCTTGTTACTGCACCATCAATCCCTTTCAATTGCGTTGACTCGCTCGATACGATGGTATGTTTCTTCACCCAGCTTCTTCTTATTCTCGATGACTGGAATGGTCTGATTGGTGTAGATGGGGTTACTTCCATCCGCATGGATAATCACTTCTTGATGATTCCATTCAAAATTCACAATCTGGAGGAGAGTAGAAGCCACTGCCCTAGCAGCGTGTATCCAGGGTCGTCCCAATAATAGATTATAGGTAGCAGGTATATCCATCACTTGGAATTCAACATCAAACGAGGTCGGGCCCATTTGTAGGTTAAGGTTGATTTCTCCAATTGTGGCTCTTTGGGATCCATCAAACGCCCTTTACATTCATACTTCTCATCCATATCTCGTGCAGGCCTTTACCCAACCTTTTTAGAGTAGTCAGTGGGCATATATTAAGACTCAAACCCCCATCTATCAGGACCCTGGCGATGAACTTATCCTCAAATTGCACTATGATGTGTAGTGACCTGTTATGACTTAGTCCTTCTGGTGGTAATTCATCCTCGTGAAAGGTGATTTTGTGGCTTTCCGGTACCTTCCCGACCATGTTGGCCATCTCCACACTAGTGATATCGGTGGATACATAAGCTTCACTCAGCACTTTCATCAAGGCATTCATGTATGTCTCGAAGTTTTGCAGCAGTGACAAGATGGATATCTGAGTGGGAGTTTTGTTCAGATGATCGACAACAGAGTATTCCCTTGCTTGTACTTTTCTCCAAAGGTCATCAGGGCCTGTCTCAGCTACAGGCAGCTTAGATGCAACTTTCTTGCTTGTTCCTCCAAAGTGCTCAGGTGTATAAACTCTGCTAGTTCTAGTCATGCCTTGCGCCACACCTGTTTCCTCCATTTTTGTTTTTCCTTTCCTCCTTGCTTACGCAACATAATCCCATGGGATAGCATTAGACTTGTAATATGGCATGGGAGCTACCATCACAGTGAAGGGTGTGGTTATATCTACTTCAAACAGTGCTGGTGTGGTTACCTAGATTTCAAACGATGCTTGAGTTTGTACCACAACGGGTGTGAGGGTGAACGAAGATGTTTTAAGATCATCTCCCTCTCGAATGAGTCCAATTGACCCTTCCGGATCCCATTCCTCGCCAGTCTCTATCACGTTCACTCCCTCACCTCTGTGATCCGGGAGAGGATTGTTACGAACATTTGGTGCAGCTTTCTTTGCTTGTATGACCTTGTTGTTGATTAGTGTCTGGATCTTGTCTTTCAGTGTGCGGAAATCATCAATCCTTCATTCCTGAATGATAGACACATGTCTTGTTTGGGTTAATCCACTGAGAGGAGTTTTACATAGCAACGGCAGGGATGGGAGTGACATAACCAGCAGCCTTCAATCTCTCATATAATTGGTCTATAGGCTCAGCGATTAGGGTGTATTGTCTAGGTGGTCTGCGGTCGAAGTTTGGTTGTTGTTTTTGGTAGTTTTGGCGGGCGGGTGGTAGTGAGTGGTAATATACGGGTTAAGTATTATAGGCATGGTAGGTGGTAGCAGGTTGTTGGTATCTGGGGTGTGAAGGTCTGGTATGTGGGCGGAGGCATTTCGTATGTAGGTGGGGGTGTTTGGTATGTGAGAGAAGACTTAGGACCCTGGGCCACCATTACGGCTCCCACTTCTTTCTTATTTAAAATACCTCCCTATTGCAATGCTTTATTCGTGGCCTCCAGTGCCTCGAAATTTGTCACCATCCCACTCTTAATCCCTTTTTCTATTCTTTCTCCCAGCTTGATGATGTCGGAGAATTTGTGATTTTCAATAACTATAAGCCTTTCATAGTACTGCGGGTATTGAGTTATGATGAAGAACTTATTCATTTGTTCTTCTTCAAGTGCTGGTCTTACTTTCGCGGCTTCAGATCTCCACCGAGTAGCATATCCGCAGAAGGTTTCAGTTGGTTTCTTCTTGAGGTGTTGAATGTAGAAAATGTTTGGTGCATTTTCTGTGTTGAACCTGAATCTGTCCATGAAATCTGATGCCATGCTTACCCAATTAACCCACTTCTTCGGGTTCTGACTGATATACCAAGACAACGCATCTCCGGTGAGGCTTCACATGAACAGTTTCATAGGGATTCGTTCATCTTTGCCCGCTCCTACAAGTTTGTCACAATACGTCCTCAGATGCACTTTCGGATCACCAGCTCCATCGAACATTTCGAACTTGGGAGGTTTGTAACCCTCCGGCAGTTCCACATCTGGCTGAATGCACAAGTCCTCATAGTTTAAACCTTCAATGTCTTTACCACCTTTGACACTCTGAACTCTGCCAGTGAGATTCTTGAGTTCTTCCACCATGTTCTTAATGAGCAGGTCTTTCTCGGTTGATTCAGGTATGTATAGAGTTTGTTGCGGGGTGTGGGGTAAGGTCTCCACATATATCAGGTTGCTTTGGTGGACTCCGTGGATCTGGGCATAAGGGTGATCATTTGTTTAGTTTGGGAGGTTAGGAATGGGTTGTGGTATTTTCTGGGGAGTATGATAAGTGGTAGTTTGCGGGTATTAGGTTGGGTGGTGATGATGTTGTTGTGGAGTTGGTATTGGGGGAGGATTAGGGTTTTGGGGAGGTGTAGGGTACTGGTGTGGTGCAGGAGGGTTTGGTGGCGGGTTTTGGTTTTGTGGGTTTTGTGGTGCTTAGTTCTGGGTATTTGGATTTTGTTTGTCAATATCAGGGGCATTTATAGTGAGAGATAGGTTTCCCAAGTTCAGGACCTGCTCAAGTTCTCCTTATAGCTCCAAAATCTTTTGTTCCAGATGTAAGACTAGTCCATTCTGTGTCGGGGTGCTCCGACCATCTGAAGTTTCGACATTCTCAGCTATAGTAGCGTTGTCCTTCCTGATTCCACACAAATCGTCCATTTTCCATTTCCCTTTGCTTTTGCCTGTACGATCACTTACTGGAGGAGGAGGTGGAGGACCTTTGGATCTAGTGTGATATGCTGACGATGCCAGTATGCATGAACCAACCTTGGGGAATGGGAATAATCAAAAAGAAGAAAAAAAATAAAAGGTAACCAAGTTAGTAAGAGGTATTGAAATAATGCGTGCAATATTAAACATATTTTGCAAAATTATGTAATAATTCGCGTCCTAATTTGGGGACCTCGTTGTGCCCGAGGTAGGCCTAAGCGACACATAGACTTAGAGAAAATTGATGCCAATAATTGAGTCATTTCATTAATGTGAAAATGAGCCAAACCTTCACTAAATCGACAATAATAATAAAGTTACTAATGGCATTTAGCCTTATTCCAATTGAAATCTAAAACTAGGCTAGAAAAAAATAAAGGACATTATTTGCTAGTCTACTTAGTCCCTGAAGGACCTTCTCCGTGCTTGGCTCTTTTGACTCCATCAATCAAGTTCCCAAAGTCGCGCATATCCAATAATAAATAAGCTTTTACTAGATGCCCTCCTTCACCGCCATCTGTGTTTTGACAATCCACAAGCCTCTTTCTCATCTATCCCTCAAGCTCCATCAATCCTTGTTCTAGATATTCCAATATCTCGGTGGACTTAATGGTGATTTCCTTCCATTCATTAATTGCCTCCATGTCCACTTTATGTTGTTCCAGATGTCTAGCTTCATACTCAAAAACCCTTTTGCGAAGCCTTCTATACTTGACTTGTGCCTCAGCATCATCATCAATGATCCTATCTTCCAAATTGGCCCCTGGCTTGATGTCTCCCGCTATATCATCTACCAATCATGATGGATAGGCATGGTACCTGTCTGACTCGATAGTCTCTCTTTCTGCAATGACCTTCTGCTTCCATATATGTTGCGCCTCAAACTTGAAAGGAATGATGTCCCCTTTGAAATTTGCCTTGTACTCGACCATGTTGGAAACTCGAGGTATGACCTGTTTTCATCCTGCTTGTCTCATTACCCTTATAGGAGCATAAGGATAAATGCCTCGCAACCTGATCAATACCAAATGAGTAGTATCCCTCGACTTGATGATGAACCCACTGCTAGGAAACCATTCAAACATCCAATGTACCTTCTTGTCTGTCATATTGTTGAAGAAACGTACCCAACTTACAACTCTTCCGGGCTGTGCGAACCTATCTGGGATGAATGTCATTTTCTTTGGATGGTGATAAGCTATTCAGTCTTTCAATGGTCGTCACAGAAGCTCTTGACGATATTTTCCCCTCTGAAAGTGATCCAATAGCCAGACTTGCAGTAATAGATTACAACCTTCAAAATGTCTGAATCCCTACTTGCACCGATCTAGAGCGCGGTACAGTTCATCTAGGATCATAAGGATGATGGTGTAGGTTTGCCCCTCGATGCCTTTTATTAAAGTTCTTGCAACCATAGCTAAACGAGTGTGAATTCTTCTCCCTTTCATTGGAAATATCAACAAACTCAAGACGCAAATGATGAATACATAAACTCGGTGGTGCATCCAACCTAATGAGGTAATGGAAAGTTCCTCATGATGAAGTCGGTACGACTTACTATGCCCATACCGCTCATAAAGAAACCCAAAAGGGGTGCAGGATTTCTTTAAGCAAAGCAATTCTTCATTTTTCTTAAAGCCCAACATCTTTAGAAAACCGCGAGGGGTGCGATTCTCTGGTACTAGTAACCCTGGACTACCCCATGGCAGCTTAGCAAAATCTCCTATTTCTTCTAAAAGAGGAGTCATTTCTATGTCACCAAATCGGAAGACCGCTTTTTTCTCATCCCAGAACATGGTAGCAGCCTCAATCAAAGCTTTATTTGGTTGGATATTAAGCAAAGACGGCAAGTCACCAAGTACTCTTCTCACATGATTCTTGTCGCAAGGTGCAAGGTTTTTCCACCAGTCAAGTAGCAGAGGTGGGATGTTTTGGACCATGCCGAACCTGGGGACTTCGTGTTTCATTTTCTACAAACAAATAAAGTTAACCCTTTCCCCCTCTAGATTCGACCGCTTACACAATAATGATCAACATACTGGCATATTTTCTCCAAGTAATGCACATAACATGGTGGCACCCATTGGGATTATGGAAATCTCATCGGGCTTTGGACAAGGCTTATCTTAGCGGACTATTACGTTAACAATGGTTTAACCCGTACTAGGTTTAACATAATGTATGTATATTTGATATTGGAGTAAGGTTTCTAGAAAGGCCTAGGCAGGTACTCTCAAGTGGACAATTTTAGAGGGAAAGACACGGGACCGTCGACTGCACCGTTGATCGACTAGTCTAGCACAAATAAGCCTTTCTGATTTTAAAAAAGGTAATTTTGGAAGAGCGCGGACACTCATCAAGCGCCGCTATGTTGATAATTGGCACGAGTGGAGTATGATGTGGAGCATGATTTATGCAGAAATAACACGTTGTCAAGTATCTGCATGATAAATATGTAAAAGCAGTAGATACAATAGTAAGGTAAACAGGAAATATATAGAAAGGAAAGACAAAAGGAAAGAGTCAGTTTAGTTCGTGGTATATATGCAAGAATGTAATAAAGCAGATATGGGAATGGGGATGGGAGAGGCATGATATGATAGTCTTAGACAAGATGAAATTAAGAGTGGTCATAGCGAATAAAGGTGAACGGGAAAGGGATGTGCATGTCATAACAGATTTAAACAAATAAAGGTGAACGGAGAAGGGATGTGCATGTCATAACAAATTTAAACAAATAAAGGTAAATAGGGGAAGGGATATATATGCAATAGCAAAATTTAAACAAATAAAGATGAAGAAGGGATGTACAGATAATAAAGAAAGTAATCCACGTAAGTAAAGTTCATTATGGTAAGAGCCTAAGTGTAATTCCCCAGCAGAGTCGCCATGCTGTCGCGCCCCATTTTCTTGTGAAGGCAGGCTTCAACATTGAAATAACTCTTTTGAGTGGGAGGTAAAGTGTTAAAAGAGAAGAGTCGCCACCTAACGATTTTTAAGGTGCGTTAGGGCACCTACTGTGCAGATAATTCTGTTTGACTAGTCAGCGCCACCAAAGATCGGGTAAGGGCTCAAATTATCTCAAAGAGAATGTGTTAGGCACTCTTAGAGGTCCACAACTATGAGTCCCGGCCGAACTTAAGGCTATATGGATTATAATTAAGCAAGATGATTACATAAACAAAGAGAATAAAAGGTCAAAAAGTTTCATTATAACACAATGAGAATTGGGACAAATCTTAAGGACTACAAGGATACAACTATAATGGTCTATATTAGATGACTAAGTGTATAAAGAGAAAAGGGGAGTCCTAAGTGTTTTAGCCTAAAGGATCACCCCGTGTAACATAAACAATACTTCGCAACTCCTTTTAGATAGGAGTTGCTCATATTATTTAGTGGGCACAGACTATCATCTCCTGTTACCCGATTACTATGTTAAAGTTGCTTACTTAGAGTGTTCTAATTCAATTCCAGGTCGCGTCCTATGCATGCACTACCCGTCCCATGCCTATGGTCCAGGAGGTGTTGGACCTCTATTTGGGTGGTTCTAGACTTTACATAGGCTGCTCAAAATGATAAAACTAAGCGACATTCAAAACAAATAGGACTTCACTTAAGGACAGAAAAAGGCTCAAGTTAACCTCCACACTTAGACAACAAATGCACGCAAACAGATTTCTACGTTAGGCACTAGACAGTTTCAGAATTGAGGCAAATTGAAGTCATTAAGCTCTATAGACACGGTTTCTAAACAACTACTCAGTTTAAGAGTATCCGATAGGGGGAATGAAAACCATTGGGAATACTCAGAATTACTCGTATTTGATCCTATTGGAATGCTTTCTAAGCGAGTAGCAGTATTTTACAGCTAGGTTCTAATATTTAGCAGTTGAAAACTAATTCTGTAACACTTTGTCCTATAGGCATGTTTTCTAGGCGAGCAATAGATATAACAGTAATTGGTGAATCAATTAAGAACCTATGGATATGATATTTAGATGAGGACCAGTAGAGCATAAGCTAGAATAATCTTATAGGCATGGTATCTAATGAACATGCCGCCGTTATGCAAATTGAAGGATGATTATTGGCATTTGTTTCCTATAGGCATGTTGTCTAGTGACACATAGCAGTAGACATGGGAATAAATAGAGTATTTAAGCTCATACTTTGATAGTAAACAAGTTGTGTGAGTGTGATTCCCCTAATGGCATGATTTCTACTAGTGTACATGGAAACTTAAATATCATATATGGCAGGTTGGATAACATATCAAGTAAATCATACGAATCCTATAGGCATGTTTTCTACCCTTTCATGCAAACATTGGAATATATTGTTTCCCCAATTTCACTAACACCCCAATTATTTATTACAAAATTATTACAGACCCGATGAGGAATATAAGTACAGATATTACACAAGAAATTATAGTAGACCTACAGCAGGCCCAAAGGAGATACCCAGTATTGCCTGGGCTTTTAACAAACCCCTTCTTCGCAAATAGCATGCCCAGATCAAAACAGAGGAATAGCATGCCCAGATCCAAATAGAGGACTATGCCCATCAGCACAGCCTAAAAATCATAGAGGAACTCAAGCCAAACCAAACAGTCACAAATTGCCCATATGACACAAATATTGAATTACACATAAATCACTTACACAACCTAGTTTGTAGATTATACCAATAATGTGAGGAAGAAAAGCTAAATGCCAGAGACAGCTCACATTCTAGCAGAAAATAGAGTGATCAAAGAACCCCAAATCCTAGTGTGTCAGAGTTCACAAGGGTCTCAAATGGACCCCGAGCAGTGCTCACACTAGGGAGGTCAATAGAGAGAGCTTTGGTGGCCTTGGCTTTTAGCCGACCAAGAGTGATAGATTCAGAATAGTGTAGGTAACAAATAAGAGTGAGACAATAGTGATCAAGTGATAGAATTTGAAGAGGTGCACTTATACTTTAGAAGCAGACATAGCAGGGGTGATTGAACACAGAACATACAAGCAAAGATAATCAACAAAAAACTCAAAGGACAGGTTGATATCATAAGTTCAAACACTGAGCATATTGGGCAGAAAACATTTTTTAAGAAGTAGGGGAATCAGGGTTTCTAAGACTACAAGATTAACATACAAAGGTGCATAATGCCAAACGAATCTAAAGTAAAGCACTAACTTAAAGAATTTAAAGCCTAGGGGACTAAATTATGTTGAATATCCATCACAACACCAGCAAGTAGACATGCCAACTTATATCACTAAGACAAAACAGTATCAAACATTATAAGGAAACAAACATTAAGATGGTTACTCTAAAGGTCCCAACTAATCACCAGGGGATACAGGATTAGGCAAACCGAAGACATAATGAGTGACAAAATAGCATGGGAGCAGGTCATAGCTAGAGTGAAGGTCTTAACAGAGATTATGGCACATTATAGATACAAGTCAGTCATTAAGAGAACCCAGAACAAAGCAGGGAAGCAAACCCATGCCATGCAGTAAATGTAAACATTCAGGTACCTACACATTAGGCTAAACGAACTTAAGAGAGTCCAAATTATTCAAGTTAAGCATAAACATATCTCAGAACTGGCAGATTGAGGTAAAATCAAGTGCTAAAGAAGTTCAGATCACAAAATGAGTTCAATGCCAACAAGGTTGCACATAGAGATGGTCTAGAAACACATTAGGTCATGAAATTTCAGAGGTATGAATATGCAAATCATGAACACAGGAGAATAAAATTGCGAAAGTTAAGGAACTTACCAATTATCACTTGACAAATAGACAAACAAGAACTAACAAATCCCACAATACTCTCAACGTCAACAAAGATCAATAGAACCCAGAATCTTAGTGCGTCAGAGTTCCCAAAAGCTTCAAACGAACCCCGGGCAGTGCTCGCACCAAGAAAAATTGAAAAATCGAATTTCAATGGCCTTGGCTTTCAGCCGGCCAAGAGCCAAAGTATAGAACGAGAGAATGAGAGAATAATAGAGTGACAGCCTTTAGTTTAGTGAATCTCGTGAAAAACGTTTGTTTCAAAGGGGAATGGGGAGGTGTTTATATAGTAGTAGAAATCAAGTAAACAAATAAGGAAACACTGTAAAATCCAACATAAATAAGAAAATGATAACATGCAGAATAAATTTAATCGGATTAGGAGAAAAATTAGCTAAACCCTAATTGATAGAAATCAAAGATTCGACCGAAGATTTTGGTGAATCGGCTTCATATCACCTTACCATGAACGTATATAGATGGAATACCGTCTAGATCTTAAAGATTGAAGATGATTTCCACATGACTCCAGGTCTGGTACTTGCCAAAAATCGGCAAGTACTAAGTAATACCAGAATCGTGTAAGTAACACGGAGATGGAACATATATGGAAGGCAAATCGTAAGAGGATTCCATATCAAGGCCGGAATCTAGGAGTGTGACGGCTAGGGTTCGTGAAGGAAAAGGGAGTGATATAGAGAATAGAGGCGGCTGTCTTTAGGAAATGGGGATTAAGGTTAGGTTATGGGGATATAAGGAAAGGGTATGGGGTGTTGTGAGTTGTTGATCGCTTTTGATCAACGGTTGAGATTAAGAATGAGCTGGGTCAGATTTTGGACTAGGCAGGGTCACTTGGGGTTGGTCTTGAGGATTGAGCTAGGGATTTGGGTCTGTTTGGTCCGAAAAATAGCTCAAAATATTGGGCCAACTTTTAAATAAGAGATTAAAAGGGAAATAATTTAATAACAATAGCTAAATAAATATATAAAAATTCTATTTATGCAAATTAATACTTTAAAACAATATTAAAATATTATAAAAATGTAAAATATTATTTTGACCCTGAATAAATTGACAAATGCAATAAAAATGCAAAGTATAGGCTATTATTGCAAGATTGTGCAAATAGCCTAAGAATACCAATATAATTAAGTAAAAAATATTTTAATATGTATTATGGATGCAAATAATAATTTTAGATGATTAGGTCATCACAAGAATAATTTGAAGAATAATTAATAAATATTCCAGTAATTTAAATTCAAGAAAATTGATTTTAAACCTCTAAAAATTATGGAAAATTATAGAAAATCTTGTATAAATTTTGTAAACTACATAATGATGCAAAAAATAATATTTTGAAAGTATTTAAATTATTTGCAAAAATATGAGGGCAAAATTGGGTATCAACAAGTATGATTTAGTACTTCATCATCATGTATTACATTATGATTCTCAGTTCCTGATTTTAAATCCGTGAATGTTGAACACCTGTATTTGGGCATGAGGCCGTAGTTTATGCTTTATGCATTTTTGGGCCTGAGGTCGCAGTTATGTATACGTATACATCACATTGGGGAAACATGTTAAGCATGTTTGGGATAGGGTTTCAGGTATAATGGAACTTAGCAACAATGTTTTAGCTAAACAAATGTGTCATCATAACCAGAATACATCTCATCCTTACTTCATGACTTAAACTAAGTGAAAAGTAATCTCAGAATATACACAAAAGCGATACAACAGTCCAACTAGCTTAGGACAAGTTTACATAAACAATCATGAGTTAAATCAAGTAATTAATAGAATTCACAGAAGCATATTAAAGAGATAAAACAACCTTAAAGATCATGAGTTAGTATTTCTAAACTAAGGTAACAAGCTGGTTCTCAGCACTAAATGATTCATACTTTGTTTACATCTGGACTATTAAGGGAACTACAAAAGTAACACTCAAAGCAGATTAGCATAACAATCAGAACAGTGCTAATAGAATCATTAAAGAGGTCTAAACTTAGGTATTAGGAACTTTAATAAGTTGTTTAGTCACTTTCAAAGTTAACAGTAAACATGAATCATTAGGTGCATATCAATATCAGCATGTAATTCTAATTTCATTAACTTAAAGAAGTTCATGATCACAGAAACTACTTAACAGTCATCAATACACACCTGAAATAGTTAAAAAAACATAAACACATTGTTAATCACATCATTAAATAAAAAAAGTAAAGCAAATCATATTAAGGAATTTAGATTAGCAAAAGAAGGATAAGGCTGAGGTTTTACTGACCTCCTTTGGGGAAACAAACCAAACGAGTGTTCAAGTTAGCTGTTTAGGAAACCAAAAGCTCAGCTCGTAACCAGTGACTAACTCAGAACCACAAGAAAAAGAGAAGGAGAGGTTGAGTGAAAACTCGAAATTTCAAACGAAAAGACATAAGCAACACTTTACTGTATCTTAATTTCTTTAGAAATGTTAGGTGTAGTTGGTGTATATTTTCTGTGTGTTGTTAGTGAGAGCATTTAAGACTGCTATTTATAGTGGCCTTAGGGTTCCAGATTCAAACCATGGTAGTGGAGGATGACGGAGGATGAATGATGATAGCAAAGGAGGTAAAATCAGAAAGAGCAGAGGGAGAATCGTTGAAGATTTTTACCTGAGTGACGACTGGCCGTTTGAAGGCAAAGGACATCGGGTAAAAGGCCCAATGTCCAAAGGTTGCTACGCTTGACCTCTGGACCAAGAATAATGATGACAACACTGAAGATACAACCATGCATGTCATAGATTTAACAGGATATAAGAGAAATCTGACGATTTGATATTGCATCATTGAATCTAGGGTTTCATATTTAGGCATTTGAATTTCTAGTGACAAAGCGGGAAAGGGATCGGCGAGAATCCCAGCTGGTAGAGACAGAAAGGACTATTCAAGGGTTGATTTGAGACGTTGCACGAATTTGTGCAAGGTTTCTTTGATGATTAGGTTTGTGAGTTGAGAGAGATTAAAGAGGAAAGGGAAAGATAGGCGGTAGGGTCTTTGGGGGAAATGATTAGGGTTTTGGGAGATAGGGGTTGTCCGTCTGTGAGTTATGGTTGATGGGTTTGATCCGGACTGTTGATCTTTTAGATCAACGGTCAAAAGATTAACGGTCCTAGTATTTAGGGATTTTATAATTTTAATAGGGAATTTTAATGTTTGTTGGATCTATGAATTTCGACGGTGAGGATTAGATCTGGAGATGTGTTTAAAGTAAAATAAAAATCGAAGTTAAAATTGTGGGCCGTTGATTTATGGAATGGATTGCCTAGATAATTTGTGTTTCTTTTATGAATGATTGGGATGGGTAATGTGGCGAGGTCCGATTGGTCTAATGGTGATGGCAAGGATTGCCAAAGTGGAGAAGGAGGGGTTATTGGACTGGGTATTTTCGGACCAGGCTTGGTTATTTGGGCCAAAATTTATTTAAATGGTAGCCATTTATGTTTTGATTATGAATTACAATTATAGCCTTTTTAGCCTTTAACCTCTTTTGAAATTAAATTAAATATACTTAATTATTTCCAATAAAATATAGTAAAATTATATATATCAAATATACTACTAATTATTGTAATTAATTATTTATAGAATATTTTATTTTCTAAAATGTATCACTAATTTCGAACTATTAGTATATTAATCTAATTAATTAGGAATTAAGGAATAATTTATTAAATTAATTATAAAACCTATGTGATGTATACAAAAACTATTTAATAATCTACAAATATTAAGGAAGGTATATCTATAATTATAATTATAACATTAATTTATCAATTTCAAAGTTATTAATCTTGTAAAAATAGGTGTTATTGATTGAAAACACTATCAAAATATTCATTGTAAATTATTAAGTATAGATAAATTAATTTTAAAAGGGAGGTGCAAAATTGGTTGTCAACAGCTGCCCCTTTTTAACCGGAGATGATGAAAGAATTTTCGGGCAAAGAAATTGAACCAAAACTAATTTTATCCCGACTTTAGGCATACATTGAAGGAATGGCACGAGAATTATGAGTTGTAGATTTAGGAAGATCCTAGGATGATTTTTGGGAAATGGGGCTGAATTCTGGCTTCGAATTGCTTACATACCTCGTGCTTAACGAGGATCGGGCCTCATGTAGTTCTGGAATGAAGACTTTGAGGAAGCGATGCTCACAAGAATTGCCCTACTATCCTATTATTGTGAATCGGAAGATTCGGCGCTCATGAAAGCTTTACATTTGAGGCTTGACTTGAAAGATTTGAAAAATTAGAGTTCTACTAATCATTTTGAGCTCGGATCCTTGTCCCGCTAATGAATTTGTTGTCCCTCATAACGTTGTACTGCTTAGAAGGAGTTCCACGTTGCGATGTTTGTTCCTGTAAAATATGAAATACACACATACCCATATATTGCAATGCAGAATATGTGAAGATGTGATGTAAAAAATGCAGGAATGATGATGGTTGACTGTCGGCGAGCCGTTATTTGGGATCGGGATGATGGGATACTTGAACTTGACTCGATTTATTAGCTGGGCTGTGCACCGTTCTGCAGCTGTCGGAGCATTGAGTCTCCTTATATCGGGAGTAGTTGTAGAATGCATCTCTGTATGTTGGGAGAGTTTTGAATTGAAAAGTATCTCCACTTGTTGGGAGAGCTTGACTTGTAGAGTGTGTCTCCTCTTGTTGGGAGAGCTTTCCACTGAAAATGTAAAGTAATCTACACTTGGGAGCGATTGACTTGTAAAGTGCATCTCCGCTTCTTGGGAGAGCTTTACACTGAAAAGTGTCTCCGCTTCTTGGGAGAGCTTGATTTGTAGAGTGCGTTTCTACTTGTTGGGAGAACTTTGCACTAAAAATGTAAAGTAATCTCCTCTTGGGAGCATGGGAAAAGAAAAGCGTGCCCAAGAGGTACTCTTGACTGTGAAGCTAATTTGCGGCCATCGATTGGCTGAACGTCGGTGACGAGATTTGCGCAATTCTGGCCTTCGATGTGACAGAGCAGCAGTGCGGGTTGTTCCGTTGACAGAGTGAATAGTTTACCATATACAAGGTTTCGATTGGTGAACCCGACGTTTGATTTGTACACAATGCTCTGATCGATTGAGCTGACGATTTGCTATATACAGGGCTCCAATTGGTGAAGTCGGCGGATCGTTTTGTACAAGGTGTCCTGATTGGTTGAGCAAACAATTTGCTATATACAGGGCTCCTATTGGCAAAGCCAGTGGATCGTTTTGTACAAGGTGCTCCGATTGGTTGAGCAGTCAGTTTGCTATATACACTATGCCTTGTTTGCACCAGCGGTCTGATTCCAAGGTACCTGCAAAGGATTCAGGAATTAGTTTCAGTTAGACCAAGAAGATTTAGATGAAGGAAGAGGGGTGATAATCCTGAGAGAGTGGCGGATCCGTCATTTGCCCCCGTGTATTCCCAACGTTTCCTTGCGTCATGTTGGCCTTGCACTCAAAGAAATATTCTTAGCAAGAGGGGGATTGGTTTGTTTCGACCACAGTATTTGTTTTGCCCTGGCCCTTGATATGGTTACGCCGTGAAGTTCAGTAGAAAACATTTTTGATAATCTTTGTTTCTGGAAAATATCGTCGTTCCGGACTATGACGTGCTTCGAAAGGTTCTCTGAACGCGAGCGTTGCTTCTTGAAAGCTCTACCCCATTGATGTCGATCTTTCGCGATGCTTCTAACGATGTGACTGCATGCCATTGTGATTGCATCCTAATTAGAACTAATGCATTACAAAGGTTTCCTAGGGTTATGATCGAAGCCTTTCAGGTTGCCTACATATCTAAAACGGAATCAGGTCTGAACGTAGTTCGTGGATGATGATAAAAATATGATAAATATGACCGAGCCTGACTTAGGCAGCCTACGTATCTAATTGGAATTAGGTCAGAATGTAGTTCAATTACAAAAGATGACTAGATCCGATGAGGAATGCCTATGTATTCTTCCCGAGGAAATCAAGTCATGGAGTAGTTCTGGAGCATCATACAAAATGATATTTGGATTTTCTATTACAAAAGAAAGGGGGAGAGAAATCGAACCCTGTGTGGGCTTCCTACGGTTTCCTCCGTGGGAAGTAAGGTTAAACGTAGTTCTGTTATAGTAAAACCTAACTTTATCGCCTTCAAACATAGTATCTCTTGATTGTGTCTGTGTTGATGGGATTCATGCTAACCTTTCCATCCATTTATGCCAAGATTAGAGATCCACCTGACAACACTCGGTGAACCACCTAAGGACCTTGCCAATTTGGTGCAAACTTCCCTTTGGCTTCTTCTTGGTGGGGGAAGATTTTTTTTCAGAACCAATTGCCCCGGTGTGAACTGGCGAGGCTTCACCCTTCTGTTAAATGCACTGGCCATCCTATTATGATATAGCTGACATGGAATACTGCATCCATTCTCTTTTCATCAATGAACATGAGTTGCTCCTGTCTGACCCGTATCCACTATGCATCATCTAACTTGGCCTCTTGGATGACTCGTAAGGATGGTATCTCAACCTCTGCAGGTATCACAGCTTCGGTGCCGTATACTAGCATGTATGGCATTACCACAATGGATTTTCTCATGGTGGTCCGATAGCCCAATAAAGCGAAGGATAATTTCATGTGCCATTGCCTGTGATTGTCCACTATCTTTCGTAGAATTCTCTTTATATTCTTGTTGGTTGCCTCAACTGACCCATTTATTTGTGGCCTATAGGTTGTGGAGTTGCGCTGGACAATTCAGAACTTCTCACAAATTCCCTCATCAGATCAATGTTCAGGTTAGCTACGTTGTTAGTGATGATTGACTTGGGTATTCCAAATCAGCAGACGATGTTGTTTCGAACGAAATCCGCCACTACCTTCTTTGTGACGGCCTTGTAGGTAGATGCTTCAACCCATTTGGTGAATTAGTTGATGGCTACTAAGATGAAACAATGCCCATTTAATGCAGCGGGCTCTATAGGTCCAATCACATTCATGCCCCAAGCGACGAACGGTCAAGGTGAACCCATCACATTCAACTCATTAGGCGGAACCCGGATAAAATTTTTGTCGATCTGGCACTGGTGACACTTCTGCACATAGCAGATACTATCGCTTTCCATGGTCATCCAAAAGTATCCGGCTCTCAAGATCTTCTTGGCTAATGTGAAATCGTTCATGTGGGGTCCAGCACATTCCTGTGTATATGTCTCCCAATAATCCGGTTGCCTCAGCGGTATCTACACATCTCAACAAACCTATGTCTGGGTCCTCATATACAGGACTTCTATGTTAAGGAAAAAGTGATTCGCCAACCTCCTGAATGCTTGTTTCTGGCAATGAGTAGCACTTTCTGGGTACTCACTTGTCTCGATGAATCTCTTGATATCATGGTACCATGGTTTACCGTTCGGCTCTTCATCTACATGAAAGCAGTAGGCATGTTGATCCATGTTCTCCACCTCGATAGGGTCGATATAATTATTGTCTGGATGATAAATCATGAACGATAGAGATGCAAGGGCATTGACGAACTCATTATGGATCCTGGGAACGTGCTTGAACTCAATCTTCGTGAACTTCTTGCATAACTCTTTTACACAATGCAGGTACGGAAATATCTTGACATTTTTGGTAGACCACTCCCTTGGACTTGGTGTATCAATAGATCAGAATCCACTATGACCAAAAGCTCTTTGATGTTCATGTCGATTGCCATCCTGATCCCAAGGATGCATGCTTTGTATTCAGCTATATTATTGGTACAAGAAAATCTTATCTTTGTTGATGTTGGATAGTGCTGTCCGGATTCCATAATTAGGACTGCCCCAATTCCTACTCCTTCGAAATTCGATGCTCCATCGATAAACATTCTCCATCCAGGGTATGACTCTACAATATATTCTTCTATGAACAATACCTCATCATCGGGAAAGTACGTAATGAGCGGCTCGTAATCCTTGTCCATTGGATTCTATGCAAGGTGGTCGGCTAAAGCTCGTCCCTTGATAGACTTTTGGGTTATGTACACAATGTCAAATTTGCTGAGGAGAATTTGCCATTTAGCTAGCTTTTTGTAAGCATCGACTTCTGAAAGATATACTTGAGCGGACCGAGCCGAGATATCAAATGCATAGTGTATGCTGACATGCAATGCCTTAATTTCTGGGTGATCAAAGTTAGAGCACAGCAAGTGCACTCTATCAAAGTGTATTTGGCCTCACATGGTGTGAAATTCTTACTTAAGTAGTAGATGGCCTGCTCCATTCTCCTGGTTTCATCGTGTTGTCCCAACGCACATCCGAAGGCATTATCCAAGACTAACAGGTACAACAACAATGGCTTCCCGGGCTAGAGGGGAACAAGTACTGGTGGAGTTGACAAATATTCCTTAATTTGATTGAAGGCTTTCTGACACTCCTCTATCCATTTTGTGGCAGCGTCTGTTTTCAGCAGCTTGAAGATAGGTTCACAAATTACTATAGACTAGGCTATGAAACGACTGATGTAATTCAGTCTACCCAGGAAACTCATCACATCCTTCTTACTCTTGGGCGGTGGCAACTCCTGAATGGATTTGATTTTTGATGGATACAATTCTATCCTTTTTCTGCTTACGATGAAGCCTAACAATTTTCCAGCAGGGACTTCGAACGCGCATTTTGCCGGGTTCAACTTCAGGCTATACCTCCACAAGCGTTCGAAAAATTTCTTTAAGTCATCCAAATGTTCTAAACTTTTTCGAGACTTGATGATGACATCATCCACATATACCTTGATCTAGTTGTGAATCATGTCATGAAAGAGGGTCGGCATGGCCCTCAGTAAGTGGCACCAACATTTTTGAGGCCGAATGACATGACTCTATAGCAGTAAACTCCCCAAGGTGTGGTGAAGGTTGTTGACATTTGGTAAACAATGCATATATTTAATAGTTCAAAGAAAGCGATTCTTTTATTCCATGAAGCGGTAAATAAAGTAGCAATATTTTTAAGAAAGCGATTCTTTTTATTTCACCGAAAGAGGAACGTCTAAAAGTTCAAAGAGGCAAATGACAGAAAGGTACAGACACAGTTCAGGCCTCAATTGGCCGTGAGTTTTTACTCCTGGTGAACCAAAGACGGGCTGGCGGTCCAATTCCATAGTTCCTCTCCTAGTTCGGCATTCCGAATGGTCGTTCTTAATGTCAGTTCCTTTACAACATTCTTCAATCATAGTCACGAACAACCTTCCCATCCCATTGACGATATCGACTTCTGGCGCTGAACTCTAGCCCGTACCCGAAACATGCTCTAACACAAAAGCTTTTTTCCTTGAGCTATCGGTACACGTTTTTCCCGTCGGAGGCTGATACCCTATGTCGACCCTTCCTTTCTGCCCATTTAGCTTAATTAGTTCTGATCAGGCTCCCAGCCCCGTTCCTGGTCTATATCCATATTTCATCATCTCCCTCATGGCCATTTTTGATCTATACGGCGATTACATTCCCAAGTTTTGCTCAGTCTCTTCTATTTCGGTGGTCTACATGATCTCTACTGTATGGAAAGCAACTCTGTCTAGCCCTTTAATGAACGGCACTGCATGTTCCAGATAAGTTGATTGGCCCTATTCGCCATGGACCATGATCTCTTGATAACCCCACTCAAATTTCATGCACTGGTGTATGGTGGATGGGACGGCCCCTTCCATGTGTATCCAGGGTCTTCCCATTAGTAAGTTGTATGAAGAGGAAATATCCATCACCTGAAATAATATGGGAAATTCAACTGGTCCGATTTGCAAAGCCAAATAAATTTCTCCAATGAAATCATTTTGCAACCCATCAAAGGCCCTTACTCTCACATGATTTTCCTTGACTTCCCTCATGTGGATACCCAACTCTCATAGGGTAGAGAGCAGGCAGATGTTGACTCCTAATCCTCCATCAACCAGTACTCAGGACACTACCTTGTCTCTACATTTGACAGTGATGTGTAGAGCTTTATTGTGACACACGCCTTCGACAGGAAGCTCATCTCTTCGAAAAGTGATCATATTTGCTTCGACCATTTTCCCAATAGGTGCAGCCAATGCCTCACTGGTGGTATTTCTTAGCACACTTACCCCACTTAGCACTTTCACCAGGGTATCCTTATGACTGTCAGACCTTATCAGTAAATTCATGATTGATATTTATGCCGGAGTTTTCTTCAGTTGTTCCTCTACGACGTATTCTTTGGTAGACATCCTTTTCTAGAAATTCGTAGCCTCGAGATCTGTTATGTTTCTTCTTTGGATCTGTTCTCTTCCCAAATTCCCTCGGTTTGCATCTTTAGGAGTGTAGCATCTCCCCGACCTAGTCATACTGTGGGTTGCCGCGGAGTCTGTCGTCTTGTCTTTTCCCTTTTGCTGATATGTTCACGGGATAGTTTTGTATTCCCGATCCTCTTCATCCTCGGTAACAATGGCAGGTTGTCGCTAGTAAGTCTGAACCATCACAGTACGTCTCAGTTGTACTATAATCATTGGAGTCCTTTAAGGTGGGACCCTTGCGGCCTTTGTATTTCCTATCGTGATAATGGTTCCTTTCAAATCATATTATTCATCCAAGGTGATCATGTTGACCCACTGGTTCCGGTGATTTGGCAACGGATTTCCATTCACACTAGGTGGAGCCGGAGTGCACTGAATGGCTCTGCTTTTGATCAATCATTCAATTTCATTTTTTAGCTTAAAACAATCTTCAATATCATGCCAAGACACGTTTGAATGGTATACGCACATTTTGGTTGCATCAAAATACTTTGAAGGATACTCAGGAACCCTTCCTTCCATTGGATGTATCAATCCTGCTCTCCTCAATCTTTCAAACAATTGAGCAAGAGGTTCAGCAATCAGGGTATAATATTTGGGGGCCCTCTCTTCAAAATTTGGGCAAGGGTATGGCGCATAAGTGGGTCGGTTTTGGTGAGTTGTGATTTGGACAGAAGCATATAGTCGTTATGGGTTTGGGTTGTTATGGGCTCGAGACGGGTTATATTGAGGTTTGGGGTGGTAATATGGCTGTGTGTTGTAGACTGCAGCATAGGCAGTTGTTGGTGAATTGTTGTTTGGGGAATAAGAAGTGGTCCCATGATGTGGGCTGGGTTGATAGTAAGATACGACTATTGATACTTCTTCTTTTTTCTTCTTTCCGCTACCGATTAACTCTGATTGGATTGCCTTGCTAGCTACTTGCAGTACAGCCATGGATTGTACTTTGCCGGATTTGTTACCTTCTTCTAAGAAATCTCCCATTTTGGCCAGTTGGGGGAATTTCTGTCCCATCATACCTATCATTTTCTCAAAGTAAACCCCTTCCTAGGCCCTGATGAAATAATTAGTCAATTCACTGTCGTCCAACAGAGGTTGTGCCCTAGCAGCCTCTAATCTCTATCGACGTGCATATTCTTGGAATGACTCGGACGACTTCTTCTGCATGTTTACTAGTGTGAACCTATCGGGAGTGATCTTTGTGTTGAATCGGACGCGATTCATGAAATCTTTCGCCATATCCTGCCATGTCCTCCAATTTTATGGATCTTGTCGAGTATACTAGGTAAGTGCTTCCCCTGTCAGGTTTCTTATGAACAACTTCATCCTCAGCTTCTCGTTTCTTCCCACTCCAACTAACTTGTCACAATATGCCCTCAAATGTGTGTGGGGATCACCCGTCCCATCGAAGATATCGAACTTTGGAGTCTTATATCTTACTGGCATATCTACATCCGGATGGATACACAGATCTTCGTAGTCTAGACTTTCACTTCCCCGAGCGACTTGGAGGTTCTTTATTTGTTTTCTCATGATTTGTAACTGCTTAGACACTGACTCCTCCTCCTTACGCCTAGATTCCCTTTCCATCTCCGCATACTGGTCAATCTCATAAGGCACCCTGACCGTGAGAGGCACTGTAAAGGTAGGTTCAGAAACGGCATATACATGAGGAACATATCGCTCATGTGCAGCGTTATGTGTTGATTTTGGTGAGTGCTAAAAGTTACTCCGTCATGAGGAGGGGTGTGAATTTTCTTGGTGGTAACGAGTGGTTTTTGTGGCATTTGACCGTAATATGGTATGCAGGGAGTGTGGATAGTAGGATTTGGTGGGTTTGCAGAGGTTACTGGAGGTATGATTTGAGTGGTGGGGACCGAAGTCGGGGTGTTGTTAGTCTGGCGAGAGGTAGAAGGAAAGTGGTCGAGGATTGAATCTAGAGAGGGAAAACGAGGTGGTTGCAGAAGCATTATCACGGCCATATATGGTAGTTCCCTGATATGTTGTACTTTCTCCCTTAAATATTCCATCTCTTGGGCCATCCTAGGCACATGTTCATCATTCTTTATATCGCCATTCTCTCCCGATCGCTCTGGGCTATCGGCTATGACCAGAGCATGTTCGGTCGGGTTATCTGTAGTAGACATCTTTCCCTTTGATCTTAGGTTGTATGGTGGTTCCGCCAGTTTTGGGTCCACACAAACCAAATTTTCTTTTGCAAGTAATAATAAAGTGATAAACGAAAGAAAAAGAAAAGGAAACAAAAGTCAGTTTCTTCATTTATACGAGTAAAAGGTCATACAGAGCAGTTAGTTCAATATTCAGACAAGGGAAGTTTCCTAGAATTCGTGGGACCTCTCATTGCCGGAGGTAGGCCTAAGTCGCGAATGTTTGAAAAACAATCAGATTTGACATAGTTAGATCCCAAGCAAATTCTGTATCCATTGATAGTGTTTGGATTGAGATAAGCGGGAACAAAGGTTACATCATTATTTCTGGCATTCATAGAACTGCATGGGCTTATACAACTTGCCCTTAAGGAAAACAAGAAAACTGGGATAAAGATACAAAGTGGGAAATAAAGGAAAAACAACCAACTTCTAGTAACCATCCCCAGAATCATTCCCTATCTCCTCTTCTTCTTCCGGATCTTCCTATGGATCTTCTTCAAATTCCTCTCTCTCGTCATTGAACTCAGATTCTTCCTCTAGATCTTCCTCTGTCTTTGTCTCGAATTATATCTAAATGTACTCCACTACTCGATCATCATCTTCAGCAGGTGGCAGCATATGATCAATGGACCCTGGGACCACTTGACGGTGAATCAAGGTAGTCAAAAAGTAATGTGGCAGGATCTCATGGTAGATTTGCAAAGCAGCCATTGTGTCCTCCAGCCAGGCTATACCCTCTCTGCTTGGTCGGGCTAGCTCGTCTTCCTCATTGATCCAGGCATAATACTCAGGAGTGCACTATGAGTTTTGACCCATTGGCATTGTGACCAAATCATTCCACTCTTCTTGGAGCCTTCTTATCCTCGGTATTGGAATTTGTCTGTTGTACTCATCCTCATATAGCATTGTCCCCGTCCATAGAGGCACATCCTGGATCAACTTGAACTGCCTGAGAACCCGTAGGGGTGAGCATGGCTAGATGCCCTCGAGTCTTATCATCTCAATGAAGTATGTTTTAGGAGTCCTTAGGATTGCCCTCCCACCTAACCATGACAGCTTCCAATTGACCCATTCTCTACTTAGATTAGTCAGTATTTCTCTCCACTCTTCTTGTCCATAAGGGGAGACCCAATGTCTCATCCTCTCGTTATGGTTGTGGATCATGTTGCTGACGCCCACAAAGTAGTCGATTATGGCCTCTCGCTAGAAGAAATGCTCTATGGCCCAAATCTGAAGTAGCAGGTTACAGCCATTAAAGAAATCATAACCTCGTGCACATGAAGACAAAGCCCTTAGGATCTCAGCTAACACCATCGGTACCAAAGTAGCTTGAAGGTTGCCACAGAATGTCGCCAAAACCACGGGTAATAAGTTGATATAGATATAACCTCTTCTTTACGGGAAAACCAACAATTCTAACAGCGCCAAGGAGAAAGTTATGGGCCTAAGACTTTCCCATATTTCCTCGTCACACTGAAATTCTCCCAAATACCATTCATAGTTTTTACGATGCCTGAACCTATCGAACAATTGATCTAGGCTCACCCATCCGTTCTCGATGTTTCTCAAACCTCGATTGTTTCCAGACCCAGAGCATCAAGAAACCTGTAATCGGGCATGGTGACTGGAAATATCAATTTCCTTCCTGTAAATGGCAGCTCCTAACTCACAATCAGCAAACTTGAACACCACCTTGGCCGAGTCCCAGAATTCTATCAGCAGGCGAGTAAGCACCTTGTCAGCTCAGATGTTTAGCAAAGCAGTTAGTGTCCCCAGGTGTGTACAGATTTTATCTCCGTGCTCTTGGCAGATATTCTTCCACCACTGCTTCGGCTTGTGTGGTTCTCCCATCACCATATTGATCTCGGGGATGTTTTGGTTGATTTTCATTTTTGAAGTGGGTAAAGAAAGGGTTTGATAAGTGTTTGCTTCAGATCTTTAGGTGTCTTATCAGGTTCGTTCATCTTTCCACAGAAGTCATGTCATTGGGTCCATGACCCGTTGACAATAGGGTGGCTTTCCTAATTGTGTATCGATGCCAAGGACCGACTCACCTAAGGTTAATGAAATATGACCTATGTTTGCTAGGGTAGAGTGTTTCCTACTTTTGAATTAGACTGAAGACTACGAGAAGTTATGTCAATTGACCTGACAAAGCCATTCTCTGAAACTAAAGGGTTTTGAAAAGAAGGTTCGGGGGGGGGGGGGTATAAAAGACAACCATCGCGTGCCATTATGTGTGATAGTGTATGGCCACGACTCGATAGGAAGAAGTGTGATGGAAGTGTATATAAAGCAGCAACAAATAAGTGTGTAATAATAAAAGGCATGATAATAAGCAGGCATAATGAACAAGTAAAGCAGGTAAGCACGTAATTGCAAATTAAATACAGTTAAAGCAATGTAGAAACAAATCTAAGTTCCAAGTTTAGTCTAAGTATGCTAAAGTTAGAACCTAGGTATGAATTAAATGTATATTATTACGAGCAGGGAGTGGATTGTTTCTGATATTAGGAGTATCCTCATTGTTTGTCACCACAATTTCCTTTGCTTCAATCAAATCTTCAATGGCTTTCTTTAACGTCCAACAGTTTTCGGTACTATGACCTTGGGTGTTAGAGTGATACTCACATCTTGCATTTTAGTCAAAACCTTTTGAATTTGGATTCACATAACGTGTCATCATAGGTGTTGCACCCTATTTTGCACTAGTCAAAACAAGATTCAACTTGTGATTCCTCTGTTGTTGATGAAAGAGAGTCGTCACCTAATATTTAAAGGTATACTAGGGTACCTATTTGATTACTAGAGTCATATTCTTTGTTGGTCTGCTAACCGGTGAGATTGGGGGTAAGAGTTCTTGTTCTTCTAAATGGAAGGTGTTAGGAACCCCTTAAAATCTACCTGAGGTAGCTCCATAGGACTTATCCCAGATTTAAAAGATTAGTTATTTATATTCTGCTTAACTAGTGCTAAAGGGGTACGGCTTACTATGTATTAGAACATGATATTTACAAAGAGGATGTGTAGTTTTAAAAGGATATGAATTTATAAATGAGTCTTAGAAAATAATGTTGGTATATATAATTGAAAATTATGCTCATGATGTTTGTATTTATAAAACATGTCAGAAAGGGCGAAGTTATAAAACGCTTTGTGTTTAATGGATGTGGCTATTTGTGCAACTCTAATGAAATAAGGGTGTTGTAAGAAAATGAGTCCAAGATGTACCTTATCTTTCAAATCTCAATTTTGAAAAAAAAAACATTTAAGAACCATTTGCTGGTGCCAGCACTTTGCTTTAGAAAGATTCGCTCTTTTTAGAAGGCCAATTTTGGATTCTATTTCTGATTTTTGAAAAGAAGGGGCTGATGTCCTTGCTAAGATATTTTTTAGCTTCAAATTCTTCATAAAATGTTAGTGAAATATGAGAGAATAATAGTGTGAGTAGCATATGATTAATGAATGAAAATTAATTACTATTAAGCATAATGTTTCTTTTAATTCTATGTTCTTTTAGGGATTGCCTAAGTTGTTTACATGATTTAAGAGGTAAAGTAAAGTATTCAATCCAATATGATAATTGTTGTATACATGTGAGAGATAAAAATAACAAAACGCAGCAAAAGGCAGTGAAGCAGTAAAGCTATAAAGTAGTGAAGCAATAAATAGTAGAGGAGTAAAGGGAGAGGATGGAATCTGATTTTGGGCCTCAAAGAGGCAGGCCCAGCAAATAGCAGAAGGCGAATAACAGCTGACTTCAAACTTCCCAGAATGCACAGGGGTGGATTTGGGCCTGAGTTCTTTTAGGAACTCGACAGGCCCAGTGGTTGCACATGTAAAAAGAAAGAGAGAAGGTCATTAGATATAATACTATGTACATATAATCATACATGAAATATAAATAAATGACTTGAATAAACTATAATAACCAATAGTAATTTGAGTTATGAAAGCTATACTCAGGTGGGATCACATATGGTAAAGTGATCCACATTGAAAACCTTTCGTTCTCATTAAACACTAAACCTAAAAGGAGCAATGAATGTCAATAGATTAGAGGCTAAGGGTAGAGTTCCATTCAAGGTCAAGGCTCTCTTTGGATCCCTCACACTTCAATATTCCCAAGGGTCTCAAGGCCCAGGGCAGGGTTGGTGTCAGGGAGAGTAATCCAACCAAGAGCTAAACTCTACTCCCAAATACCCCTAATCACTCACATTCATTCTTTCCCATAGGTTTAAGTGCCAATGAGGCACTTTCAATGTAAATCCCAACACCGCAGTGGTGCCATACCACAGAAGTATATACCCTTCCTATGATGGCTAAAGCAGAACATTATGAGACTACAAGACAACCTATATACAATGTTATAACCATAATTAAAATCTAAATGGATGATTCACTATGAATAACATGCTAAGTAGGTTCAAAAGAAATCAGCTTCAAACACACATAGAGGTAGGAACATTGTCATATTACTGTTAAAGAATCAAACACTTGAGATCATATATCTTAAGGATAGAGAGAGCATATAGTCCAAGTCTGCAACAATTATGAACATAAACACATATGCCTTAACAACCTTCAGTTAGACTAATCAAAGATTGGTTTTGACTTAGGTCCTCTACACTAGTACACCCATAGGTTAACAGCTCCAATTGAAACTCCTAAAAAGGTATTAACAAATACATAAAATAACAACTTCAATTAACTTCTAAGGGGGATCAGGAGATGACAGATTAACAATTACAGTTAAGATTCTTGAAGAGTGTTAACAGCACTATAGGTTAATTACTACAACTGGTGCTCTTTAAAGAGTGCCAATACAGATACAGGTCAGCATCTTCTAATACAAATTAATAACCTTAACTAAGAAGCATAGATTGATGACTTCAATTAGGACATTCAGAGAGTATTAACAAAGGTTCAAAGCTATAACCATGATTAGAGCTTCCACTGGTACTATCAGAGATACCAAACTACAATCAGAAGTTTTAAAAATGGTACTAACAAGGTCAAAGATTCACAAACTTAATTAGTACTCCTGGAGGTATTAATCAGAATTACAAATCAGAAGAATGCAATTAGAACTTCTAAAAGATATTAATAAAGTCACAGATTCATAACTTCTTTTTGGACTTTTTGATAGTATTAACTTCACACTAATCTGATTGAGGATAAAGCATGATGTTATATCCTAGCAGTAGAAACAAGAGACTCTCTTTAGAGTTCACAAGCTAAGTTGAATCCATTTAAGAGAGCTTAGTGAAGTTTCAAAACAGTGTGGGCATGTGTGGGATCAAGAAGGACAAACAGAGGTACTGAAGAACAAAATGACCGCAGGATCACAAGAACACACCCAAAGGACAACTAGCAGAGGTCATATTATGAAAGTATTACTGACAGTATCACCATATGAGCTTCAGGAAAAGGATAAAAGTATCATCACATTGGGGAAACATGTTAAGCATATCTGGGATAGGGTTTCAAGTATAATGGAACTTAGCAGCAGTATTTTAGCTAAACAAATATGTCATCATAACTTGAATACATCGCATCCTTACTTCATGACTTAAACTAAGTGTAAAGTAATCTCAGAACATACACAAAAGCGATACAACGGTCCAACTAACTTAGGACAAGCTTACATAAACAGTCATGAGTTAAATCAAGTAATTAACAGAATTCACATAAGCATATTAAAGAGATAAAACAAGCTTAAAGATCATGAGTTGGTATTTCTAAACTAAGGTAACAAGCTGGTTCTCAGCACTAAATGATTCATACTTTGTTTACATCTGGACTATTAAGGGAACTACAAAAATAACATTCAAAGCAGATTAGCATAACAGTCAGAATAGTGCTAATAGAATCATTAAAAAGGTCTGAAACTAGGTATTAGGAATGTTAAGAGTTCTTTAGTCACTTTCAAAGTTAACAACAAACATGAATCATCAGATGCATATCAATATCAGCATGTAACTCTAATTTCAATAACTTAAAGACGTTCATGATCGCAGAAACTACTTAATAGTCATCAATACACGCATAAAATAGTTAAAGAAACATAAACACATTGTTAATAACATCATTCAACAAAAATAGTAAAGCAATTAATATTAAGGAATTTAGACTAGTAAAAGAAGGACAAAGTCGTTATTTTACTGACCTCCTTTGGGGCAGCAAACCAAACAAGTGTTCAAGTTAGCCGTTTAGGAAACCAAAAGCTCAGCTCTTAACCAGTGACCAACTCAGAACCACAAGAAAGAGAGAACCAGAGGTTGAGAGAAAACTCAAAATTTCAAACACAAAAACCTAAGCAACACTTTACTGTATCGTAATTTCTTCAGAAATGTTAGGTATAGTTGGTGTATATTTTTGTGTGTTGTTAGTGATAGCGTTTAAGACTGCTATTTATAGTGGTCGTTGATCCTTAGGGTTCCAGATTCAAACTATGGCAGTAGAGGATGACAGAGGATGAATGATGATAGCAAAGGAGGTAAAATCAGAAAGAGCAGAGGGAGAATCGTTGAAGATTTTTACCTGAGTGACGATAGCCGTTTGAAGGCAAAGGACCATTGGGCAAAAGGCCCAATATACAGAGGTCTCTACGCTTGACCTCTGGACCAAGACATGATGATAACATTGAAGATACAACCATGCATGCCATATATTTAACAGCGTATAAGAGAAATCTGACGATTTGATGTTGCATCGTTGAATCTAGGATTTCATATTTAGACATTTGAATTTCTAGTGACGAAACGGGAAAGGGATCGGCGAGAATCCCAACTGGTGGAGACAGAAAGGATGATTCAAGGGTTGATTTGAGACCTGCATGAATTTGTGCAAGGTTTCTTTGATGATTAGGTCTGTGAGTTGAGAGATATTAGAGAGTAAAGGGAAAGAGAGGTGGCATAGTCTTTGGGGGAAATGATTAGGGTTTTGGGAGATAGGGGTTGGCCATCTCCGAGTTATGGTTGAGGGGTTTGATTTGGGCTGTTGATCTTTTAGATCAATGGTCCTGGTATTTAGGGATTTTATAATTTTAATGGGGAAGTTTAGTGTCAGTTGGATCTAAGGATTTTGATGGTGATGATTAGATCAGGAGGTGTGTTTAAAATTAAAAAAAAAATGGGAGTTAAAATTGTGGGCCATTGATCTATAGAATGGACGGCCCAGATATTTTATGTTTTTTTGTGAGTGTGGGATTGGTGGCATGGCGAGATCCGATTGGTTTAATGGTGATGACAAGGATTGCCAAAGTGGAGAAGGAGGGGTTAGTGGATTGGGTATTTTCGGACTGGGCTCAGTGATTTGGGCCAAAATTCATTTAGATGGTAGCCATTTGTGTTTTGATTATGAATTGCAATTATAACCTTTAAGCTTTTTAACCCCTTTTGAAATTAAACTAAATAAACTTAATTATTTCCAATAAAATATAGTAAAATTATAATTATTATTATAGTAATCTAATTAATTAGGAATTAAGGAATAATTTATTAAATTAATTATAAATCCTATATGATGTATATAAAAATTATTTAATAATCTACAAATATTAAGCAAGTTATATCTATAATTGTAATTATAACATTGATTTATCAGTTACAAAATTATTAATCTTGTAAAAATAGGTGTTATTGAATTAAAACACTTTCAAAATATTCATTATAAATTATTAAATATAGATAAATTAATTTTAAAAGGCAGGGTCAAAATTGGCCGTCAACAATAGGTTCAATCAACCGCAACTGTATCAATTTTCATAATAGGCTTGTATACGATTCTCCAATTTGGGTGAACTCTTTATTTGGCTCTTGTTATCTCACACATTCCTGTCTGGGACGAGGATTATATGGCGCCTGAAAATTCTATTGGAATTGACGGGAGCCTTGTGGAACCGATGCCCGCCATTCTTGGCGGGCCTAGCATAAGCCTAAGCATTAAACACTGTTTATTATTGCGGGGGAACTGAGTACCAGGGACCCTGAGGCGGATAGTAAGGTTGAGGAGAATTGAATTGTCCTTGTTGGAATTGCGCATAAGAAGGGACTATTCCTCTTTGAACCCTCATGTACCCAAATGCCATCATGGATCCTTCCTCCTTCTTTTTTCGATTTCCAAAATTTCCTGACCCGCTTTGATTTGCTTGCGTGGTTGCCTTAAGGGCTGCCTGACTCACAGTTTTTCCCGACATCATGCCATTCTCAACTATTTCTCCAATCTTAATCGCATCAGCTATCACGATCCAATTCCCGCTATAGGCCGTGATAGAGCCCAACGTCGTCGTTAGGCAAGCCAACGGTAAACTATCCATTTAGTTATTATTTTATTACTTTTAACATCATGAATTTTATTTAATACAGAGACCAAGTATAAAAGTTCATAGTGATATAAAGCATGAAATAAAACATAAGAGTGAGAGGATGATATTAATAGGCAAAAACCATAAATATCTACTAAAAATTCTCAAAACCCGGTGTCACAAGTGCACGAGTAATCTATTAGAATATAAAAACCACTACAACTACTGTCTGAAATGAAATAGATAGAAATATAAAATGCAACATGAAGGAGACTCCGGGTGTTGCAGATCGGAGCATGGGGAAGCAGCTCACCACTAGGTCTCCAGGTAATATGGGGGGCGCGCCTGAACGAACACCAGTTGTACCTGCCTCAATACCTGCACAATTTGGGCAGAAGTGTAGCATGAGTATGTAAACAACATGTACCCAGTAAGTATCTAGTCTAACCTCGAAGAAGTAGTAACGAGGGGTCGACATTGACACTTACTAAAGGTCAATAAATAAAATACAAGAATTGTAAATAGACATGAAATACAACAGTAACAATTAAATAGGAAACAATAAATAAGTGATTCTTTAACAAAATATCAACTTAAAATCTTCAAAGACCACATGCCGATTTCAACAAATAAGAGCCATCAAGTAATTGTCAATTCTCAGGTCATAAAGGAAATATCAAGTATGATCGAATTCCTAGCGATATTATGCATGAGTTATGCCGAGCTTGTACGGCCCGATCCATAATAATCGTGTACATACACTACCGAGGTCGTACGGCCCGATCCATGGATGCATCTTATTTTATATATATATATATATATATATATATATATATAGATATATATAAGTAATAGGAAACTCTTCGGACTACGGGACGTATGTTTACAACATCATGATAGGCACATAAAGAGCATAACCTTCTATCAACAATCAAATATTCCACCAAAACTCAAAGTAACGAAGCTCAGTCTAACATAATCCCTAATCGAATTTCAATTATGAATTCAAGTAATTAAACTAGCAAGTTGGGTTCAAGTAATACAAGTATTGCATGATAAAGTCTTAAATCTACCTGGACATAAACATGATTTTTAGCTACGTACGGACTCTCGTCACTTCGTGCGTACGTAGCACCCGCAATTATTAACAAATAACAATTTAAAAACTTATGGGGTTAATTTCTTCTTATAAGGTTAGGCAAGAGACTTATCTCGCTTCCAAGTCCTCTTCCGGTTCCTCAAACCACACTAATAGCCTCAAAATAACGCTGAGCAACCCGAAACTTCAATTTCTTGGTGATAATTCCCTCTCCAAAAGCTCCAAAATCATCCAAGCAAAGTGTAAATGAGAACAATAAGCCTAATCCCAATTTTTAAAAGTTTCTACCCAGAGGTCCCTTCTTTGTGATCGCGAAAAGGTCCTCGCGATCACGAAGGCGAAATTGCCAAGGCTCAAAAAAGCCTCTTCGTGAACGCGACCAGGTCCTCGTGATCGTGAAGGCTAGCCTAGCCAAAGCATCGAGAACGCGACCTTCTCTTCGCGAACGTGAAGAGCAACTACCCACTGACCCTGATGCCCAGTCCCTTCTACACGAACGCGAACCTCATATCATGAACACGAACTCCACAAGTCCTACACCTTCATGAACACGACCCAATGATCGTGAACGCGAAGAACAAAACACCCTTGCCCCAAATCCTTCATCGCAAATGCGAGAGTCACTCCGTGTTCGTGAAGAAGGAAACTAGTAGCAGAAAATCTGTTATTCTAGACTTAGCTCCGGGTGGTTCGAAACACACCTAAGCCACCCTAGACCCCGTCCAAATGCACCAACAAGTTCATAAATATGATACGGACCTGCTCGAAGCCTCAAAACACATAAAACAACATCAAAACTAAGAATCACACCCTAAAACCAAATTAATCAACTTATGAACTTCAAACATCTTCAACTAGCTCTGAACGCAACGAAACATACATAGACAACTCGGAATGATGCCTAATTTTGTGAACAAGTCACAAATCACCATACGAACCTATTCCCATGCTTGGATTCCCAAACAGAACTCGATAACACCAAAGTCTACTTCAAACCAAATTTAGGAAACTCTAAGACCTTCAAGGTGCCAACTTTCATTATTTAACGCTGAAACGCTCTCGAATCACCCGAAACACGATCAGAACACAGGACCAAGTCCAAAATCATCATACAAACCTATTGGAACCATTAAATCCTAATTTCGAGGTTGTTTACTCAAAATATTGACTCAAGTCAAACTTGGCCACCTTAGGTCACTATTAAGGAACTAAGTATTCCAAATTCAACCTGAACCCTTCCAAAACCAAATCAATCACCCCCGTAAGTCATAAAACAATAAGAGCACATATAAAAAGACTTAAATAGAAAAACGAGGATCTAAAAAACAAAACGATTGGTCGGGTCGTTATATTAATGAAAGGTTTGCCAATGGTAGCTAACATATAATGGAGGTAATCAGGATCTGAGCTTGGAGAAATATTCAATAATTTTCGTCTCTTTCATTGGAGGTTTGACCCTAGAAGCATGCTCCCTCCATTTGATTACATATTCTCTGAAGCTTTCTATCGGTTTCTTTTTTATGTTAACGAGAAAGGAGAGGTCTGGCACTATATCAATATTGTACTGAAATTGTTGGACAAAATCTTGAGTCATGTCATGTCTTGATCTATGAACCACTCTGAAGCAAATCCTATCAAATGTTTCCCAAAATAGGCCATGAGCAATCCTTCTTTGCCTTCCGCTCCCCTCAGTTGGTTACAATACCTCTTCAGATATGCCATAGGATCACCATGCCCATCATACTTGTCAAACTTGGGGTCTTAAAGCCGGGTGGCAAATGAATATAGGGGAACATGCATAGATCGTTGAATGAATCCCAAGCCCTGTATGTTTCGCATGGTTTGTTCCAAGCTCTTCATTTTTCTGGTCATCTCCTTTTGTTCCATATTTTTGTTGGGATTTTCAATCTCAATTGGGAACACGTTCTGAGAAGTATGCTTGTATGAATCTGGAACCTTGAAAGTTAGTTCCATAGAGTAATGTTGGGCATCCTGAGCATTGAGTTGTGGATCATTTTTAGATTTTTGAGCAAGAGCCGGTTGATGGAAAGTGAAAGTATGGGAAATGGGTACAGTAGGCGGGTCATTTCTAAGGGATACGGTTGGACGATGTGGAATAGAGGTACTAGGGATAGTGGGAAGGTTAATGCTCAGACCGAATCCAGGTTGGTACAATAGGTTACTTGCTATGGAGATGGGCACTGACACATTATGAAGATTATCTGAAGGCCCTATGGGTAATGGGGTGGTTCCTGCCCATTCAACCAGGCTTGGTACATCTTTGTTAATTGTTGCTTCAGTACTCTTTCTTCTTCCACCAATTCCAAATCTTGTTCGACCAATTGTACTCGGACATCATCATTATCTGACTCATTCTCACTGTTGTTTGTCATTGTCCTTTTTCCTTTTGATCTCGTATTGTAAGGGTGAGTCGCCAGTTTAAACCACAAACCAACCACCTTTGTTTAACTTTATCTTTACATTACAAACAACAAACGTGTTAGAGTTAGGTATTTTACAGATATCAATCACACATTGTATATCATGCAAGTAATGCCATTTTCATCTCTAAAAAGAGCTTGGAAAGCTTCATGCTTCATCCCGGCTTATTGGTTTATTTTATTTTGTCTTTAACACTCTCTTTTCTTATTCTTTTCTTTCCTTTTTTCAATCATTTTCCTCTTTTTTCACTCTTTTGTGGTTTTAAAATAGTTTTGATCGAACCCGTTGGAGGTTGCTTGTGTATCATGTTGAACATGAATTAGATCATTATATAGTTCATGGAAAAATAATAATAATTTATTTTTTTAAAATCAATCAATAAATAAATAAATAAAATCTTTTTTCATTCATTTTCAATTTGTTGTTTTCTATATACAATGATAGAAATGGAAAATACATAGAAAATGACTCAACTGACTCCAAAGACATAAATATGGCTAGAATAAAACAAACTTTGATAGGAATGAAAGACTCCAAATATAAAATTAAAAATGTGACAAATAAAAATGAAACTAAAAACTAATTGACTGCACTAAGACTTTAATCTTCAACGGTTTTCTTTCTAAACGGATACCATCAATGGTTTGCATCAGGAGACCTTGGCCTCCACTCTCCCTCCAAAGTCTCGTAAAAATTCTAGAACATTGTTGGCAACTGTGAAACAAGCGCACGTGCCTGTTGACCAACTTTCTCATCGTCGAGATGATGATGATCATCATAAATATCTGTTGCTTTCTGCCGATTGAAGTACTTGCTCTCTGGCTTGCCCTATATTCACGTGAATATTCTGCAAATGCATTTGGGTAGTGTTGAGGGCGTGTCCTATCTAATCCTCGCATCCCTCGTATTCTTCAATACGATGATTTAGCACACTTCTGTCAATCATCCATTGGCGCCGCTCTGCCTCAAAATCCGCACGCTGATGAGCCCTCTTCTGACTTTTTATTACTTCCAATTGTGCGTGAAGCTGACCCTTTGAGCGTATCCAATGGTCCATTTCTCTTTCAAACTGCTCTTTCTACTGATCAAACTCCAATTATTGTTAGTGCGCGTCTTCTTCAACTATACTAAAGTCTTTTTGCAGTTTATGTATTTCAGCATTTTTATTTGCCTCAACTCCTCTAACTAAACCAATCATGTCTACCAATTCTTCTTCTAACCGGGCCATCTCATTTTTAGCATGCTTTAAATATTTATCCATGACATGTAAGGTAGATTGATAATCTTTCTTAATATTCAAGCGAATCTGAGCAATTCTGGCTTGCTGCTGGGCTTGCTATTGGGCTATGGTCATCCAAGCATGATCCAATTCCTTTTTTAGCCTTTCGATAGTTCTTTGATCATTTCTCCTCCTGTTGGACCCCTCAGGCCTATCTCTAAATGACGAAGGGTCATGAAATCAGTTAATATATTCAGGTCCACCTTTCCACAATCTCGATCTTATATCATCTCATTCAACTCCGAGACTGTCATGACCCAAAACTCACTATAGGCTGTGATGACGCCCAACGTCGTCGTTAGGTAAGTCAACGGTGAACTACCAGTTTAATTATGAACTTTATTATTTTCGAAATCGAGAATTCTATTAGATAAAGAAATCAACGCATTAAATACATGAAAACTTAAAATTTTAACATAATAGATAATAAAAGTGTGTAAATGCTAAGCAAAATCACAAAACACTTCTAGAACATCCCAAAACACGATGTCACAAGTGCATGAGCATTTACTAAGGAGTACAATAATAATACAATATCTGTCTATAATGCAAATGAGACAGGATAAAATAAATAGTACGATGGAGACTCTGTGGACTGCGATGCGTAACCTGAAATGCAGCTCACCTAAAGTCTCTTCAACAGCTGTGCCTACGCGCCAAGATGATCACCAAATGAACCTATCAGGTCCTGCACATTTAGTGCAGAAGTGCAGCATGAGTACGTAAATCAACGCGTACCCAGTAAGTATCTAGCCTAACCCCGGAGAAGTAGTGATGAGGGGAACCAATAAATCAATATGGTAAATTATAAATAGATAAGAAGCACAACAATAGTAGTGAGGTAAATCTGAAACTAACACAATCTTCCAAAACTCCTTCTAACGATATCAATTTCTCGATCTCGTATTCTATCTCAATAGCTCAGAAATATCAAATGCCAATATCAAACGGATATGGAACTACCATATAAAGTGACGGGCATCAGTGGAAGGATAATCTCGTGAACATTGTGACTGCTAGCGATATAACGCACGATTATGCCGAGATTGTACAGCCCGATCCCAGAAGGAATATGATACTGCCAAGGCGAACGACCCGATCCCATCATAACATGTACATTGCCGAGGGTCGAGCGGCATGAATCATAGATGCATCTATTATACTGCCGAGGCGAACGGCCCGCTCCCATAAGAGTGTGGTACATAATCCTACTGAGGCGTTCGGCCCGCTCCACAAAAGAGGAAAGGACTTTTCGAACTATGTGACACGTGTTTGCGATACAGTATATGAACACGAGTAAGAATAACCCTTACCGATTCTCAAATAATTTGCCAAATACTCAAGGTGATAAGGCCCGGCCTATATATATATATATATATATATATATATATATATATATATATATGTAATATCTAAATCAAGTTCAATTATAATTTCAATTAATTTAGCCAGCAGAATAAGTTACAATAATTCAAATATTACATGATAAAGTCCTAAGTCTACCCGAACATAAACATGCTTTAGCCACGTACGGACTCTCGTCACTTCATGTGACCGTAGCACCCACAATAAGTAGCACATAGCAGTTACATCGTCTAAGGGGTAGTTTCCCCCTCACAAGGTTAGACAGGAGACTTACCTCGCTCTGAAGTTCCATAACCGGCTCTGACGCCTCCTTAACTCCTCAATTCAAAGCAAACGATCCAACACTAGTCAAACAAGGTGCAAATCAATTAAAATATACTCCAATGTGAATAATTTAACAATTTATAAAAACTCTCAACTCCGCTCAAAAAGTCAACCAAAAGTCAACGGGAACCCCACTTCTCGGACCCGACGAAACTCAAACTCTCACAGTTCACAACCAAAGGAATAGAGCGCCTTCCAGGCATAAACTCTCACATTAATGATAGTACCAAAAATCTCCATACTTGGTTTCAATCTTTAACAATCAAGTGACTAACATGTCATACTTATACAAATCTCCCCGTGGGGTAGCTCCCACGACCTTCCGCCCAGGTAGCAAAGTCTGCACGTCCATACCACCAACCGTACTAATTCTATAAAGGAAATCAAGAATCCGTAAATCAATACACAAAGCCTCTTACACAAAACCGCCGTTCTCAGGTGATACTAAAGAAAATGCTATCTTACTCTGAACATCTAAATTCTTCCCGGCTCATCCGAGCTCGTGGCATTCTTGTCAACACCGAACTGCAACCTTGGTCCCCAACTTTCAAATTCCCATGCCGCTCACTGCACCTATCATGCCGCTACGCGAGAATACAAGAATTCATCATAACCCCTAAACTACTAGTAGAATAAACACTTCATTGGCTATAAACCTTTTACTTAGCTCATTTCAGAAGAACCAATGTAACACGCAACTGAATTCCCAAATCACATAAAATACAAACCTCAAGTCGTAATATAAACCGTTATGACTCTTCCGGAATCCATTTACACCACAAGGCCATTTGAACCAAATACCTCCTAAATCAATCAAGTTATGGTGGTTGTTGAGCCCGCATGTACAACCACAAACCACATGTATAACTTCACACGCTGAAGGAACTGATCATTGCCACAATCATGCTGATTCTACCATTACTAACCGAACCAACTTCTACCAATTCATTCTTGACTTGCCTTATAAATAATAGTAGCTCCATTCAAGAATCATAACGAAACCCAACAACACTTTTCCCAAGTGACCCACTTCACGAGACCACATCGTCTCAATACCCATGTACCATCTCATACCTTCCTCATGCGCACAATAACATCTCCAACTGGTACACCCATTTTGAAGGACCTTTCGCGAATCCGAAACTATTTCTCCCATTTTTCCAATACTACCCCGTAGACCCGATGATAACATAGAAAATTCCCCAAGTATTCTTCACACTCTACTGCAAAATCCCGGTCTCCAGACACATAACGAACCCATTAGAACCATTATTGAGATCTACCCACTCTGACTTGGTCCCGAATATAAGCCAAACTCTAGTGCACTGTTAGCGCATGAACATTCCCAAAGAAGCAACTGGATGAATTATTTTTCCTTGTACAACACATCTACTAGAAGCATAAACTCTGAGTCTCCCCAAAATCTGTGCATGAATCGATAAGGCGAAATATAGCACACATTCATCAAATCCTTTGCTCGAATTATACCTGATGTTTTATTTTCTTAGTCTTAAATAATCCACCAATGCACCGATAACTAGAAGCTGCACAAACAGACAACTACGCGATCCAATTGTAGACGGTAGGCTCCCCCACTTAGCTTTAAGCCACAATCACATAAATCTAGAACCCACAAAGATTCCTCCTTCTCAATCACCATGATCTCGCACCGTTAACCCACCAAATTCTTGAAACCTCCTATTAAACCTTTCATAAAACATCCCAAATTATTAACCACAATTGCATGTTCGACCTCCCGCTGGATAGTAAGTAGAACTCTTCGTAGAAACTTCATCAAAATCATGCAACCGCTAACCTGCTCACAAGAGATAGCCCACTTGTGGAATTCCATACCGACATCTCCCAACGACGCTGCACGGGGTACAACTACCACAAAATCAGTAAACCCAACTGAGCCCATGCTCACCCACCAGATGTACAAGTCTGTTTATTCCCCATTGACATCAACTAAGAGTCCGACAATACATTCCAAACTCGAAGTCACGTTTCACACCTCTTCATTTCCAGCAAACTCCCCTCTGCCATAATCAAGCTTCCTCCATCTAGCAGCCACCATCCCAAATGAAATGCATAGGCTTAGTCATTATCCACTACCCAAATCGCTCTAAACTTTCATCAAGGCAAGTGGCTTTCCTACCATAGAATCCATATGCTACTCTGCCACTCCCACTTCGGTTAAACCACTTTCTTTAAGCAACTTCTCGACCTCTGCTCTTCGTACTTGACATGCTAGTAATTTGACCACTGCGAGACACCTCCTACCATGTCCTTCCTCATCTTTCGCTGCCCAAATGTTGCCTCAAATCAAAATCCTTTTCTGTAGCACCTGAACTAATAAATTGTTACCAACTCTAAGCCTCCTCGAAGATCATCTTTCTCAAGCCATGAGCTTTCAAAGCACCGGTTCGATTCTGAAATCGCAACACACCGCCATCTCTGGCAACTGCTTCTTAGACACTATTTCACCACACTATGCCTCGAAGGCAAATCAAAGAAGTCCATAACACCGGCGAACCTTAATACATTCAAACAAGGACGACGACACCACATCACAAATGAAAATTCCATCACGCTCGAAAATATCAAGTTTCGTTACTCCATCAACCAAAACCTGAACATCCATAGTCCAATTGCCCTTCCTTCATTGGAATTAGATATCGAACCTATAAACCATGAACTGAAGAATCGTCTTTTCGAGTCATTCACAGTTGCGATCCATAAATAAGCACCTTACCATTACACCAATATCGTGAGATAACAATGCATGAACATCATAGCAACCTGTGCATAGCCTCAAACCATAGGAAATACAGATACTGATCTGAAACGACAGAACATCCTTCCGTACGGCAACGTTAATAGCCCGCCCAAACACGCAGGGAAAACATCTTGCACCTCATTTGCGGTACCATTTATAACTCCTCAATTCCCAATTGGTATTAAGCACTCCACGTCGCATAAGATTGAGTAAGAAGGAAATAAAGGCATAAGTCTCAAAGGAATCAAATCACACGATGAGGAATCAAGAAGGGAAGTGCTCCTAACAACTATGTAGCCTCTCAAAGATAAGTACAGACGTCTCTGTACCGATTCGCAAGACTCTACTAGGCTTGCTCATGACTCGTGAGACCTAAGTTAACCTAACGCTTTGATACCAAGCTGTCACGACCCAAAATCCACTATAGGTCGCGACGGTGATTGATCAATTTGATTACTCATTTTATTACTTTCGAAATTATAAATTTTAATAAGGAAGGAAATTTATACTTTTAAATCCATAGGGACATACAAAATTAGTAGTTTATAACAGAAATAAAAGGATATGATAATATACAGAACTGTAAGCATCAGCTAGTGCATCCCAAAACACGGTGTCACAAGTGTATGAGCCTTTACTAAAGAGTACAATAATAATACAACATCTGTCTAGAATATAAATGAGACAGAATAAAATAAACAGTACGATGGTGACTCTATAGACTGCGATGCGTAGCCTGGAATGCAGCTCACATAAAGTCTCCTGAATAGTTGCGCCTATGCGCCAAGATAATCATCAAATGAACCTGTCATACCCTACAGATATAGTGCAGCATAAGTACGTAAATCAATGCGTACCCAGTAAGTATCTATCCTAACCTCGGAGAAGTAGTGACGAAGGGTCGACATCGACACTTACTAGAGGTCCAATAAAGCAATATGATAAATCATAAGCAGATATGAAGCACAACAATAATAATGGGGTAAAACTGTAAGTTACATAACCTTCCAGAAAGTTTCTTTTAAAGATATAGATTTCTCAGTCTCGTATTCAATCTCGAAAGCTCAGATGTAACAAGTGCCAGTATCGAACGGATAAGGAAATACCATATATATTGTCGGGCATCAGTGGAAGGACAATCTCGTAAATATTCAGTCTGCTAGCGATATAACGCATGATTATACCGAGGTCGTTCGGCCCGATCCAGAATAATGTGCACACTAGCGAGGGTCGAGCAGCACGAACCATAGATGCATCTATTATACTGTCGAGGCGTTTGGCCCGCTCCACAAGAAAGGAAGGAAATCATCAAACTATGAGATATGTGCTTACAATACAATACATGGGTATGAAGCGAATTTAACCTTTACTTTTTATCAAATAACTTTCCAATAACTCAAGGTAATAAAGCTCGGCCTAATATATATGTACATATTTCTAAATCAATTCAATTATAATTTTAATTAATTAAGTCAGCAGAATGGATTCAAGTATTTCAAATATTACATGGTAAAGTCCTAAGTCTACCCGGACATAAACATGCTTTAGCTACGTACGGACTCTCGTCACCTCGTGCATACGTAGCACCCACAACTAGTTTTATATAACAATAATTATCACCTAGGGGTAGTTTACCCCTCACAAGGTTAGACAAGAGACTTACCTCGCTCCAAAGTTTCATAACCGGCACCAATGCCACTCTAACACTCAACTCTAAGCCAGACGTTCCGAAACTAGTCACATAACGTGCGAATCAATCAAAATATACTCCAATGCTTACAATTTAACAATTTCCAACTCTGCTCGAAAAGTCAATAAAATCAACCCTCGTGCCCACGTGCCCGAATTCCGAATTTTTTAGAAGATAAACTTTACTTATAATATTACGAACCCAAATATATGATTTATTTCCAATTCCATGTCCAATTTCGTGGTCAAAATCCAAAAATACCAAAATCTAGGTTTTTCTTCAAAATCCCACAAATTTTCATGTTACATCCTTATAGAATACGTGTAATTAACTTACAATACATGCAAATTACTTACCTTGCAATAGGTGATGAAAATCTTCCCTCCAAGAGCTCTAAGAATCGCCCAGCCAAATGAAAAAGTGAGAGAAATGGGCTAAGTCCTAAAAACAACCCACTGCCCAGGTCCTTCCTCTTCGCGATCACGGAATAACCCTCGCGATTGCGAAGGCCAAACAACCCTGCCCCAAAAATCTCTTCTTCGTGGATGCGATGCCCGAACATGATCGCGTTGCCCAGCCACTTCCTCTTTCGCGATCGTGAGCCCCACTACGTGATCGCATAGAACATTTCTTCCCAACCAGACCAGCCCCATTAACTTAGGCATTTGCAATATCTCCCATGCAAATGTAAAGAGCCTCCAGCTCGACCTCCGCGAACGCGACACCATTTACGCGATCGCGTAGAACAAAAATTCCACCAGTCTACTTAATGTAACGACCCGACTTGTTATTTTAAACATTTATGTCTCGTTCAGTGACTCAAGGTATCGAGAAGCTTTGTAATGTGTATTATGACTTGCGTGTGTGATCGAGTTTGATTTTAGGAAGATTCGGAACTAAATTGAAAGAACAAATCTTATTTATGAAGCTTAAATGAAAAGAGTTGACCGGAGTTTGACTTTTGCGCAAACGACTCCGAAACAGAATTTTGATGATGTAAATAGCTTTGTATGGTGATTTCGGACTTAGGCATATGTCCGGATTTGAATTTGGAAGTTCGTAGGACAATTTGGCGAAAAGTTGGAAAATGAAGTTCTTAAAATATTTTTAAATTCGAACGTAAGCCAATTGGTTGATAACGAGGTCGGATTTCGATTCCGTAAATTGAAACCGCTCCATTACGTCATTTATGACTTGTGCGCAAAATTTAATATCATTCCGGGTTAATTTGATATGTTTCGGCAAGAGTTTTGGAAGTTGAAAGATTTAAAAATTCATGAGTTTGATTTGTGGTGCGATTCGTAGTTTCGACGTTATTTGATGTGGTTTGAGGCCTCGAGTAGGTCCGCGTTATGTTTTAGGACTTGTTGGTATGTTTGATTGAGGTCCCGGGGGCCTCGGGTGTGTTTCGTGGTGAGTTTTGAGTGAGTTTGGGCATTTTGGCACTTTGATGATGTTCTGGAATAGTTGAAGTGCGGAGGGCACATTTTGGAGTGCTAAGGTAAAGCCTCATGTGCGGATCTTAGAGGAAAATTGCGTACCGCAGAAATCCTCTTGCGGACGCAGAAAGGAGAATTTGAATGGTCTGACTTCGGAAGCTTATATCTTTTGATCTATAAGGAATTTAGAGATGATCCAAAAATAAAAGTTGTATCCCTTTGAGTCTAATTTTTAGAAAGGTAAATTATTTATCATTTGGACATTTGTACAGAAAGTTATAGTCAATTTACTAAATCATAGTAGTGCAGATGCTGCTGAACTACGACCGCACAATCTGGGTTGCGGCCACAGAACCCAGAATGTGCGGACCGCACAAAAATAGTGCGGTCAACACTTTGGAGGTCAGATGTCGTACCATATAAACGAGGTTTTCATCTCATTTTTATTTTTGGACCTAGAGAGCTCGGTTTGTGGCATTTTTTGTGGGCTTTCAAGAAAATGATCGGGGTAAGTGATTCTAACTCGGATTTGGATATATTACACGAATTTATTGTTGTTTTTATTATTTAATTAATATTTTGAGATGAAAATTTGGGAAAAATTGTAGAATTTTCATAAAACAAAATTTTGGGATTTGAATGTCGATTCGGAGTCGAATTTGAGTGAAACTAGTATGGTTGAACTCGTATCGGAATGAGTGTTCGGATTTCGTAAAAATTCTATCGGGTTCCAAGAGACGGGCCCCGCATTGACTTTCAATTGACTTTTTAATGTAAAATTCTAAGTCGATGTTTTATTATCCGGAATTATTTTTGATGAATTTTAATGAAGTTATACAATTAATATGGATAGATTTGAGCAGTCCGGAAGTCAAATCAAGCAAGAAGGCTATTTTGGAATATCGGCCTAACTTCAAAAAGGTAAGTATCTTGCCTAACCTTGTGTGGGGAAAATTCCCCTTAGGCATTGAGTCGTAGGTGCCATTTGTGTAATGTGAAAGCCGTGTACGCGAGGTGGCGAGTACGTACTCGGGCTTATATATGCAAATTGTATTGGTTTAAAGTTGTAGGAATTTTTAAGTATTAAATTGGAAATTTTGCTGGCACTTATTAAATCCTTATTTATCATGTCTCGTTCTTTGTTTGTCGAATTTGTTTAATATGATAATTTGGTGTGATTGGTACTTTGTTTTTTATGTGGATTCCGTGTGTTGGTTGAGTTGACTTTTTCTAGAAATAATTACACTTTGGATTTTCCCATCTGCAAATAATTATTATATAAGTTTAAATGAAGACATTAATATATTTATTAGAAATTTGGATTTAAGAAGAGGTTGTTCTTGCTGAGTTATTCTTCCGTCTTTGTTGTTGCATATTTACTTTGGGACTATAAGGTAGTACCTCGGGAGATCCCCTTGCTTGCATATTTGCTTTGGGACTACGAGGCAGTACCTCGAGAGATCCCCATGCTTGCATATTTACTTTGGGACTATGAGGCGGTACCTCAGAAGATCCCCCTATCTTGCATATATACTTTGGGTTTACGAGGCGCTACCTCGAGAGCGCCCCTATTGTTTACCTCTATTTGCTGTGTTGTTTCATTTCTGAAATTTTTCATTGTTCAATTCTCAGTAATTCCACTATATTATTATGTCTTGTGCCTTGTGAATTGTCCGTACATTTGTGATATGAAATGTGGGCACGAGGTGCCATGAGTAATGCATGATAATATGGGCACGTGAGTTGTCTGTGCGATTGTGATAGAGATATGGGCACGTGAGTTGTCTGTGCGATTGTGATAGAGATATGGGCACGAGGTGCCGTGAAAATATAAAACTGGGCTGAGACCCGTAATTTTTATGATTTTGAAATGAGGTGTCACATGGTGACTTTTATTTGAAAGAATTATATTCAAAAGATTTTATTTGAAGAATTTTATTCAAAAGATTTTATTTGAAGAATTGTATTCGAAAGATATTTATTTGAAGAATTATATTCGAAAGATACTTATTTGGAAGGATTATATTCAACAGATATTTATTTGAAAGAATTATATTCGAAAGATATTTTATTTGAAAGGATTATATTCGAAAGAGTTTATTTGAAAGAATTATATTTGAAAGGTTTTATTTGAAGAATTATATTCGAAAGATATTTATTTGAGAAATTATATTCGAAAGATATTTATTTGAGGAATTATATTCGAAAGATATTTTATTTGAAAGAATTATATTCGTAAGATATTTATTTGAAAGGATTATATTCTAAAGATTTCTATTCGGAAAAAAAAAACTTGTAGACAAAAGATGTATATTTTGAAGGGCTTGCTTAATTGGTGTTACTTGTCTTTATTATTCGTGTGAGCAATATTTATGGTGTTCTTGTTATTTTGTTGTTTATATCACTAGTTGATTATTGTTGTTATCATTGCTATCTATTTTCTATTATTTTTGTATGCCATATTGCACAGGTTATTTGACTGGTGAGTGTCTTGTTGTACCTTGTCACTACTCTACCGAGGTTAGTCTTAATATTTACTGGGTACTGACTGTGGTGTACTCATACTACACTTCTGCATATTTTTGTGCAGAGCCAGGTATTGGAGATATCGGATTCGGGCAGAGATTAGAGTGTGATCGCAAGGATTCAAGGTAGGGCTGCTTGGTCGCCGCAGTGCCTTGGAGTCTTTCAATTTTATTGTACTGTAAACTCTTGTTCGAACAGTATTGCATATTTGATCCTTGAGATCATTGCATGTAAGATCATTGCATGTATTCAGTTAGAGTTCGTGACTCTGTATTACCAGTCTTGAGAGGTTGTTTGAATATTTTCGCTGATGGTTTTTGA
>AWOL01S0037076.1:0-44673 GCA_000715115.1 Nicotiana otophora | reverse complement strand
GGGGGGGGTTAAATTGTTATTATAATCGGCTTACATAGTCTTAGAGACTAAGTGGCATCACGATGCCTATGTGGGATTTTGGGTCGTGACACTTAACCCTACGTGATCGCGGCCCTTTTCTCGCGATCGCGGAAGAGGAAATCAGATGCCCAGAAACCAGTAATTCCACAAAGTTCAATATTAGTCTGAACTCGATCCGAGACACACACGAGGCCCTCAGGACCCAATCCAATCACACCAACAAGTCCCAAAATATAACACGAACTTAGTCGAAGCCTCCAATCACTCGAAACAATATCAAAACTATGAATCGACGATCGAAACCTTTCTTTAAACTTTCAAACATTCAAATTTTGACGAATGCGTCCGAATCATACCTAAACATTCCGGAACGATGCCAAACTTTACGCACAGGACACAAATCACGATACGAACCTATTCCAAGACTCGAAACTCTAAACGGACATCGATAATACCAAAATTCATTTCAAATCAAACTTAAGAACTTCTTAAACTTCCAAAAGGCCAACCTTCCATAATAGGCTTGCGTCTGTAGTATTCTAGACGCTCGTGTATTCGTGACACCAGTTCTGAGCATTGCATTTGGATTATGTCGTTTATTAGTTTATTCACTATATTTTAGATTATTCAGTTTTATTGTTATCATTTGATTTGAATTGCTAAAAATAGTTAATAAATATAGGTAATGTTATCTTGCCTAGCAAGTAAAATGTTAGGCGTCATCACGGTCCCGAGGGTGGGAATTCCTGATCGTAACACTTAACAATACGTTTCAACATTTGGCTTGTTAGCTATTTCTTCAATTAGCCAAACGTGCTCATATTTTATTCATTCTCAATTGTCATCTCCAACCACAACTCTACCTTCTAAATTATCTATATTTGTATTATTATAAAAAGTGAGAACCCCTAAATTAAAAAGTTAAATTATCAAAATACCTTCTAAATAAATAATTTAAATATCCTAATAAATAAATTAATTAAGTGGCGTCAAGTAGTACATACTAATTAATTGAAGTCACCTTTTGATAAACAAGGTCACCAGACTGATTTTTTAAGAGTCAACCTATAAAAGTTACCGTTTAAAATAATTTTGTCTACTTGTCAACGATTTCTAATTACACAAGACTTTAAATGAAATGTGACGGAGGAACATTTGTAATGGAAATTTTGATTATGGTATTTGTTTATTAAGATGTAAACAATTTGAGATCTTACATCATGACGACCTTTTATTATTTGGAGATTCAAATCACCGGAAAACTTGCCAACAGAGACATTAGAAAGTAGGGGGAATTACATTTATATGACTTATGAACACTTAAAGCAATTTATAAGACAAAAGTGTTAATATTGGTGTAAAAATGACACTTTTATTATTAGTGTTTAATATTTATAACTAGGTTTTAAAAAAAATCCAAACTTTAACAATTATCACAACTGCTTCAAATGGGCCCCACCCTCTCTAAAGAGACAGAAACCCTCCCCAGCTCCCATTCCCGCTTCCAGCCCCCATTCCTCATTCCCAATTCACCAAAACCTACATTTTTCCTCTTGTTCCTCTTCTTGTTCTTCTTTCTTCTGTTCTGTTCAATCTCTTCTTCTTCTTTCTTTAATCCTGACATTATTTTTTTACAGATCTTCGTCTTTGAGGTTCTTGTTCTTTGTTGAGAAAGATTGGTGAAAAAATATAAGAACAATTGGATATTGACCCTTGCACCATTAAGAAACACTTGATCGTGATTTGCTAAATCGACTTGTGCATTATTTCAAGGGAGATATTCAATCTATTCGTCACTGTTGGTAAGTAAAGATTGATGTTTAATCTTATTTTTTTCATCTATAGATATCAGGTTTTTTGTGATTCTTTAAACATCTGGTGAGATGTTTAAACCTTTCTGTGAGATGTTTAAAACATCCTGATATAATTATAGGTAGTTGTTTCAAACATCCTCTCATGATATTTCAAACATCCTATGTATATTCTCAAGATGTTTTAAACATCTTCTTAGAAAGTTTGAAACATCACTAGGATGTTTGCAAAAAAGTTGATTCATTATACCAATTATTTATATATTTGTGATATTTTCAGGTATTTTATTGCAAAATGGTTGATTATATTGTATTGAGAAATGATTGTCATGGTGAACGGATGGAGTGCTCTACTCGTTTTACCTAGCGTTCAAAGAGTAAAGAGACGGTTCTAATAAAGGTGTGTAGAGATGTTATATATGATGAGTTTGTTGACAAGATTATTGTCGGTTGTAACTTTTTATCCGAGTGATATCTCCATAACTTACATGCATAGCATTGGTGAAAATCCGAGAAAGTAGCTCCCTTTAAAGTAAAGAATTATGATTATTTGAGCTATTATTTGGAAGACGAAAACATGCACATTCTAAGGGTATATGTGGTTGAAAGATCGGTAGAACTTACAAATTCACCTCCAATGGAACAACATTATAGCCATGGATTGGATGATATTGAAGAAGATATTTAGAACATCGATATTCCAAAAAATGGATCCTTGGAATATGGATATTCCAGAAACCGAAGAAGAAGAATATACAAACTTTCTTAAAGTTTAAGGCAACTCACAAGAGGTAGAACCAACAGCACAAAGCAGCGACAATTATGAAGACGGCACAACGTTTTATAAGGGTTTAAGTTTCAAAAACAAGTGCGAGCTAGTTGTGTCATTGAAGCTTGCTTCCTTGAAGGCTCCTTTCCGTTTCAAATCAGTGAAGAGTACTAAATTTGTGTACTGTATCAAATGTGTAGACAACAATTACAATTGGTGGTTGTGAGCCATAAAATATATAAGTACTGACAGGTTTTATATTACGAGATACAAGAATGACCACACATGGGGGTCAAAACATCTTACAAAAAAGCATCAGCAGGCCTCGGCGAATGTCATTGGTGAATACATCCATTCTAAGTTTGAAGAGGGCAGAGTACCATCTAACAAAGAAATTATGGAAACGGTTTGTTTAGATTTGGGTTGTAATGTTAGTTATTAGAAGTGTATGAAGGAAGGATATATTGCAAAGTCTATGGTAAGAAGGACTCCAGAGCATGGGTATGCAATTTTAGATGCGTACCGCTACGCGCTTAGGAAGGAAAATGAAGGAAGCAAGACGGCATAGAAGCTTGGTAACTTTGGGAAGTTTTAGTACTTTTTTGTAGCTAATGAAGCTTGGATTCGGGGGTTTTTGTTTATGAGAAAATTCATAGCCGTTGATGGGACATTTTTGACGAGAAAGTATCATGGAGTGTTGTTGTCTGTCGTGGCACAAGATTCAAAGAACCATATTTTTCCTGTGACATTTTGTGTAGTAGACAAGGCGTGTGATGCCGTATATGAATATCTTTTTGAACAATTGTCCAGCATACACCTCGACAGTGTTGAGTTGTGTATAATTTTTTATAGGAATATAAGCATAACAAATGGGATCTCAAAATTTTACCCTCAGTCTCATCACGGATTTTGCATGAGGCACCTTGCTGAAAATATTCACAAATATTTTCATTGCGGAGATTTGCTTTACCATTATTATTCTGCAGCTAAAGCATATAGGGTTGATGAGTTCAATGATCCTTTTCAACAAATCAAAGATAACAATGTAAGAGTTTTAAAATATCTTGAGGAGGATATTGGGTTTCACAAATGGAGCAAAGCGTACTTCCTTGGTAACTGTTACGTTAATGTGAACTCCCTGGTAAATCATCTTTGAAGGCGTTCGAATTATTCCCTAAGATGTTTGACACATCTCTTAAGGTGTTTGAAACATCTCTTAGGGTGTTTCAAATATCTTTTTAGATGTTTCAAACATCTCTACAGATATATCAGTCTTCATATGAAACAGGTTACTGGACTTCCTAGTTCAAACATCTTACGAGATATTTCAAACATCTAAGAAGGTGTTTCAAACATCTTTTACGATGTTTCAAACATCTCTTAATATGTTTTAGGCTTCACATGAAACATGTTACTGCATTCCAATTTCAAACATCTTACGAGATGTTTCCAACATCCATGAAAATATTCCCAACATCCATCGCTCGTGACACTTGAAACATCTGCAAGATGTTTGAACCTTGTTGCTTATGGAAAGATTCTAAAAAAGTCTTAAATATTATTATTTCAGGTATGAAATATTGACCACAAATATTGTCGAGTCTGTTAACTCAATGTTTCTACTCGAAAGAGAATTCCCCATCAATGCCTTATTAGATGCTATTAACAGGAGGTTTGCCCAAAACTTCCATGAGAGGCGTATATAGTTCCTCGACACTCCAACCATTCGTGTCCCTTCAGTTGAAAAGAAGATTAATAAAAATACAACTTTGGGTAACAGGCTATTGGTCCATCTAATAAGGCAACATTTGTTCAACATCACCGATCATGGTGCGGTTGCAAAGGTTGATCTACGCAGCAGAACATGTTCTTGTAGAGAGTTCGACCTAGACAAAATACTTTGTCCACATGCTATGGCAGCCATTAGACTGCTATGAAGGTTTCTTATCTCCAGTCAATCAGTTTATAAATATCAACTTTTAACCTCGCCTCACTGACAGCTATGGAGGTTTCTTCCTTTCCAGTTCTCTTCCTCTTTTTGTTACTTTTTTTTCTTCAGTGTAAGGATCCTGAATAACTCGGGGAAGAACCACATGTATCTTTGATAGCTTTTGAACTAATTCATCCATTGTCTTCTGCATAGAGTTCAACTGGCGTTGCATGTCATCCCTCCACTTTATTTGCTCCTTTTCCTTTTCCTGATTATCAGGACATATGAAAGGATAACGGATACTAGATGTACCCGTAACAATACGATCTTTTATTTCACCACTCGTCAGCTCCTCTGTCATCATCATAATTAGAAACCTCCCCTCCCCCCCGGCCATTATCATCATTAAAGTGTATTTCACCATCACCATCATCTTCATCAACAGCTTCTCCTCCCATTTTACCATCTCCACCAATAGCTTTTTCTATTCTATCATCATATCCTCCAACTACATGGCTATCTACAACTTGTGGGGTTTGCAAACTACCCTTCTCTATCTTAAAGGCACCACCCAAATGCCTTAAGACTGTCACTCCATCCAACTTTTTACTTAGGTTATCTATCATCATGTCCTCTTTGTCAGATAAGATAATAAGATTTTGGAGGTGTAGTTTGCAAACCCCACAAGTTGGACTTTCTTGATGGTGAACTCACGAAGGCCGAAGCGAATGAGTAATCTTTTATAATCAAACCATAGCTCCTAGGTCTTCTCACACAATACTCTATGTAGTAGAAGGCCATGCACTATAGATGCTTGAAATAGTGGTCTCTCAGGCAAATCCAAAAAGTGCCCGAAAGGACTACTCCTAAACTTGTTTTCGAGGCCTTCATCCTGCAACAACTTTCGGAACTCACCTATACCTGCTAATCCTAATGAGTATCTCACAGTGATCTTCTTGTTGAAGGTCTAAAAATGTCTTGTACTTTAAGGGCGGAAGTTCTGATCGAAGCTTTAAGATTTTAACCTCACAACTGTCAGACTCATCATCAGGCATCTCATCAAGTCCATGATTTAAAGGTGTTGATTAATCAAAGGCACAAGAATAATTAATTTAATAATTAAAAAGATCTCTTTACAGTCATATTTAGTGAAACATCCTAGAAAATATTTCAAACATCCAGACAGAAACTTTAAGTATCCAGAGAGATGTTTCAAACATATTAATCCTACCTCAATATATTGAGAAGGTGCATTATGATTCTTTCTCTTTTTTCTTTCTTCTTCTTTCTGCCACTGCCTCTTTTTCTTCTTCTCCTCCTTCTTCTTCTTCTCCGTCGTCTTCTTCTCTCGAAGCTTCTTCTTCAGTATTTGCTACTCATGCTTCATTATCAATATCTGTCTCCTCTTCTCTTTTATCAATTGTTGTCTCCTTTTTTGATTCTTATTCATCGACATTTGTCTTTTCTTCTCTTATTTTCCTTGTTTCCTCTTCTTCTTCCTTTTCTGTTTCCTCTTCTTTTTCTTTCTCTGTTTCCGCTTCTCTAGCATTCCCTCCTAGTACATTCTCTGTTTCCTCTTTATTTTCTTTCTCATTCCTCTTCATTTTCGTTCTCTTTTTCTTCTTCTCCGGCATTCATTGCTTCTACTAACTGAAGAGGTTTGGCTTCCACTTCAGCTACAATTTATTTTTGTAGCTCATCCTCCTGATATGTCTTAATTCTTTTGCTAGATCTTTTGGAAGGAAATTTATATCTTCCTCTTCCACATGTCTTTGGCACACATCCCTTTGCCATTTTATCTACACACACAAACAAATAACGACCATCAATAAAATAAGTAAATAATTTGTTCCTAACACATAAAAAAATAAAACTATAAATATTTAAGTATTCTTTGGTGAAACATCTCAGTGATATATTTGAAGCCTCATAGAAGATGTTTCAAACATCTTAACAAGATGTCGTAAGATGTTTGAAACATCTTAATGAGATGTTTGAAACATCTATAAAGTTGTTGCATTGAATAGTCATACTAGATTGAGCTTAAGAGGTAAAATCAATTTTCTGCCATCAACAAATGCTAAGCAAGATATAGTAATTTAAGTTTCTAGCTAGTTAGATGGAGTTTGAAAGCAAGTTAGCAATGTTCATATTATAGTTCTCCAAACTTCTTTATCTATACGTCTCTATCAATGGTTTTTTAATCGCTAAAATAATCAACCATCGCATTGTGATAATCAGGTATCTTTTGGTGAAACATCTTATGGATTCTTAAACATCCTTACAGATATTTCAAACATCTTATATGAAGCTTCAAACATCTTAATGAGATGTTTCAAACACTCAGCTCAAAATATCATTAACCAAACCCAGATAAATATTGCAATAACTTCACAATATACAACAACAATAATAACAACACGAATATTTAACAATATCTAAAGATGTTTCAAACACTCAACTGACATGTTAAAAATATCTGGGGAAAAAAGTATTCCACAAACTCAAAATAGAGCAATATAGTTGTTTCAATATCACAACTAATTTTATGGGCATGTGGAACAACCACATCAATAGCTACAATTAAACAACATAAAAATATCAAATTTTCAGTCAAAAATATCAACTACACAACAACTCTAGAATTTAGGAACAAAACTACACAACAGGAGGAAGATACAAAAATACCCAAAAAAATCAATTTAGGGTTGAAATAACAAATTTAGGATTTATCAATATGATAGAAAAAGAAAACAAAACTTACCTTGATGATGAAATCTCGACTTCAAAGCAAATTTGAACGGAATGGAGCCGATTTTTGAAGCCTTATAGTACTCTTGAGTTTGGAGATTGAATTTGAGAGAAAAGTTAGAAAAGTTTGGGGGGAAATCATGTGTGGTTTTAAAAAGAGATGAAAGAGAAAAGTTGAAAAATCGTGTCTGATCAGAAGATGATTTTTTTTTTATTTTTTAGTATTTTAAATTTTACCCCAAAGTTTTTTTATTTTTAATTTGACCCAGACCACCCCTAATTATTCTTAATTAGTCAGTCTTTTGTTAATCAAAAAGGATGTACCAAATACTTACACAATACTTGAGATGTCTTTTTTAACACATTTTTCCTAGAAAGTATTCTAAAGAGATAAAAGGGGCTCTCATGTGTGAGCAATGTTTTTTCTCTCAAACTCCCTCACGTCACTTTTTAGTTTCTTAGGTCAACAAGCACTTCAACAGTCAGTTTACTATGTCCATCCAACCAACTTCCCCGCCTATGGAGCCACCAGATATCAGTTCCATGCAAATTGATGATCCCTCTACAAGTCCCAATAAATCGTCTTTCGTGCAGACTTTGCTTCCCCTACCCAACTCACACACTTTCCCACTACCTATCATACCAATCATCATACGCTATATCTCACTGCTGAAACAGCCCCAGTAGTAGATTCAGATGACTTCATTCCATTGTCTTCCTCTGATAAATCTAGTTTGTATCTTTCCTGGCAATTTTGTGTCATAGTTAAAGTTTTTGGCAAAAAGGTGGGTCACCAAGCCCTAAAACAAAAACTTACTGCACTATGGAAACCCACTGAGTCTTTGCCACTTATTGACCTAGGATCAGATTTCTTCTTAATTAAATTTCTTAAAGAGAAAAATCTGAACAGAGCTTTACATGATGGTCCCTGGTTTGTTTTTAGTCACTTTCTTTCAGTTCATAGATGGGAGCCCAAATTTATTGCTTCTTCTGCTAAACTTACTTACTCTGCAATTTGGATAAGACTCCAAAAACTCCCAACTAATTTTACGAGATATCCTCCATAGAATTGGGCAAAAAATAGGTAAACTACTCAAAGTAGACACCTGCATCTCTTCAACCACACGAGGCCACTATGCTCTCATATGCATAGAGGTACCCATTGAAAAATCATTAAAGACACATGTATACATTGGAACATATCATCAATCTATCTGGTATGAAGGACTCAACCTTATTTTCATTGGTTGTGGATGTCTATGACACTTACCACGCTACTTCCCAACACCTCTATCTTCATCCAACCCAAATCCACCCTCTGCATCAACCATCATTACCTCTCCTCCTCCTACACCTACTAGTGTTAACTAACCCACTACTCTACCCCAGGATACTATATCACCTGCTGATGAATGAAAACCAATGACATTCCCACGCCGTCGCCAGTACATCATCAGAGGTAAGCAAACAGTTGGCAAAGAAAGCACACAAACTAGTGCAGTCACCCCCTCGTCTCACGCTCTGTGCACATGCGAGCTACGTCATCCATGCAAGGTAAGGCGGCTGCCTAAGTAGGGCCTACATGTACCTTTATCTCTTCGTCTACAGTAAACCCCATTACTAATAATATTAATTGTACAACCTCCTCTCTACCCAATAGTATTCTATCAAGTAACTTGTTTAATAAATTGGACAATGTATTTGATGAGATGGAAATTACCCCACCCCAAATATCTGACCTTATTAATTCTAATAATAATTCTCTTTCAAATCAAATACTACTACACTCACCAACCCCTCAAGCCACTTCTGAAGTCACCGCCCAAGATACCCATTCAGATGCCTTTATACCCACTTCTATTATCTAAACAAAAGTACAAGCCTTCTTCACTAATGAAAATTTGGGCTGCCTAGGCCCAAACAGTCCACAGCCCACTACTGCTCCTAAACCAAGCAACTCTAATTCCTCCCATACTAATTTTGTATCTGATCCACCTTCCAAGGAGATCAATGATAATGTGTCCCCACACAATCTCCCAAGTCTGATAGCCCACAACTAGGTTCATTGGACACACATCCAATTCCCCTACTTCCGTACCTCTTGAGCGACACTCTCACCATGACTCCTTTACTTCATCGTCCATCTATGTTACTACATATGCCTCACCATCACCAACACTGTCCATTCCCAGGACTCTATATCCATCACCTTCCTCAACCACCCTTTAATATTCTACCTCCAATGTTAAACAATATGCAAACTCCTCCAGCAATAAACCTCTTCTGTCACATCTTCACGTCCCAAACACCCCATCAACTCCTCCCTCCAGTGCAATCGTGGCTGGAGATGGATCCCTTGGGTCATGCACTAACATTCTCTCTTGTTCTCAACAATCAAGCGATACTCATAATGATTCAAAATCCTTTGAACATGGCTCAGATAGTGAGGAGGGGATGAGAATAGGTTGGGAGGCATACACTCAATATCAGACGTACATGACACAATCTCCACCTCCACTGCTGCTTTATCAACCTTGGTAGACCCCCCTCCCCCCCCCCTCCCGCTCCTAGTTCCACAAACACCAATCCTGCAGGGGGAGATGCCCTTTTACCCGCTTCCCATACTGGGCTACTACCAAATCCCATGGATACACCAACACACCACAATCCACACACACTCACATGCAAATTCCACCTCCGTCACCAACCAGCCCCTTGGACCTCAATGTGCCGACCCCCTCACAACCACCTCGGGAAGGCATAACCCAATAGGAAATAACAGACTTAGCAGAAGAACTAAGGGAGTCTTGCACAGAGTTGGTAGATCTCACGGGAGTTCAAGTCTTGGTCCTAAAGAAGTAGTTTCAAAAAAAGATATATCTCAACTGCCCGCCAAATCTAAAAAAATACTTAATCAAACTCCGACCAACAATCAATCTGGATGTGGGCAAATTTTCACTAGTCCTAATTCCAACATTGCTTCCAGTAGTAGCAGTGACTCCAGTGGCCCATCAGGAGAACTCTCCAGCCACTGAACCCCACTCCCCCTCCAAATAATTCTCTTATGAATTTTGTTATTTAAAATTGTTGTGGTGCTCAATCCCCTGAGTTTAGGCGTACTTTTAGATCCCTGCGTAACTATCATCACCCATCCCTAGTGGTCCTTCTGGAAACCTATCTAGATGAGCACATGCATCTTCGTGATGACTTTCACTTTACAAGCATGGTTGTTGTCCTTGCTAAAGGTACTGCAGGAGGAATAGATGTTCTTTGGGATGAAAACTTACTTGTTGTAGAAGAAGTTGTAGTGAATAATCAAAAGGTGCACTGGATGGTGGAGGTAAAATCTTTAACTCGTCGCTTTTTATTTTCTACTATCTATGCTAGCTCCCTTTTACAACATCGAAAGGTTTTATGGCAGAATCTTAATTGTATTTTTTATCACTATCATGGTCCTTGGTTGGCGGGAGGAGAATTCAATGAAGTAACTCGTGCCTCCGAAAAATTTGAAGGTCGAGCTATTAATAACCTGCGAGTAGACAACTTTCTTACTTGCTTAAATTATTGTCATCTTGTTGATCTTAGTTATAAGGGTAGCATGTTCACTTGGACAAATAATATGAGTTACTACTACTCTATTTTAGAATGACTAGATAAATTACGCTTGGATTAATTTGTTTCGTTATGCTTCTGTTCGGCATCTCCCTAGAACTCATTCAGATCACTGTCTGTTGCTTCTTAATATGTTACCTTCCAATCGTATAGCAACCAAACCATTTAGGTTTGAAAGTATTTGGAACTCTCATTCCACATTCATGCCTCTTATTTCTAATATTTGGAATAGTAATAATCATAATTTACTTCCACAAATTCATCAATTCCAACTGGATGTCCAAGACTAGAATCGTGTCATATTTGTTAATATTTTCAATTAAAAAAGTTATTCCTAGCTAGGATTGGAAGCATTTGACAATCTGTTAACTATCCAACGAGCATTTTCCTTAAAGATCTGGAAAATCAACTTATTAGCGAATTTAATGTCACGATCCAAATTCCATTAGAGGTCGTGATGGCGCCTAACACCGCTGTCAGGCCAGCCAACAATAATTGATTAACTTAATTACTCATTTCAGTATTTTTGAAATCATAAATTCCTTCAATTAAATAGTAAGAGATAGACTTTACAAAGTAAATGATAGTATTTTCACAACTACAATATTGAACAATCCATAAGTACCCCTCCCCCCCAAATCCGGTATCACAAGTGCATGAGCATCAACTATGAAGTAAAATAAAATACAGCATCTGTCTGGAATAGAAATTAGACATGAAAAATATATAAGTAACTCTGAAGGAGACTCTGCTAGCTACGGATGGTAACAGGGTATACAACTCACCTAAGTCCTCTCAATAACCGCACCTCTGCACTCACAAGGCCACTAGACATATATATACGTGCACACAAAAACTGTGCAGTAAGTGTAGTATGAGTACGTATATCAATGCGTACCCAGTAAGTATCCTGTCTAACCTCGAAGAAGTAGTGACGAGGGGTCGACTCTGATACTTACTATGGGATAACAATAAAATACTGATATTATACTTCAGCATGGGTTATATGAAACAGCTGTTAACGCAATAACAAGAAGTGAGTGGATAATTCTTTTATTAATAGAAAAGTTTTCAAATTTATTCTCGTCATCTAACATTTTGTATCTCAGGCCAATGAAGCAATATCAATTATTATTAATTCTAAAGATTTATCATGCGCAAATCATGATGAGGTCGTACGGCCCTATCCAATATAAATATTTAAATTGTACACTGCCGAGGGTCGAACGGCGCGAACCATAGATGCATCTATCTGCTACCGAGGCATTCGGCCGCTCCACAAAAGAGTAAATATATTTACAACAACCAATTTAAGATTTATTAAGGGGAAATTATTCAAGGGAATACCAAATTCTCATTAACGGTCAAGAAAATGAAGTTTACCCTTTTAATTTTCCTTTATCAAGTTTCAATATGATTTAAGTAATTAAATTAACAAATAGGGTGCAAACATCACAAGTATAACATGATTGGGTCCTAGACTACCCGAACATAAGCATAATAGTAGCGATGCACGGACTCTCATCACCTCGTGCGTACGTAGCCCCCACAAATAGAAGCTCATATTAAATCAATTTACCTATGGGGTTAATTCCCTCTTATAAGGTTCGAAAACAGACTTACCTCGCTCCGAAATTCCATAACCGGCTCCAAAGCCTTTCCAACAATCCAAACTGATGCCCGTCGCTCCAAAACTAGTCAATAAATGTATAAATCCATAAATATATACTCTAATACTCCTAATAATTCAATTTACAATAATTTCCAACTTCTCTCGAAAAGTCGATAAAAATCACCCTCGGGCCCTCGGGCCCACGTTCCCGGATTCCGAAAATATTTCGGAGATAGTCGCTACCCATAATATTACGAACTCAAATATATAATTTATTCTCAATTTCATGCCCAAATTCGTGGTCAAAATCTAAAAATACCAATTTCTAGGGTTTCCACCAAAACCCCAAATTTCTACAAAGTTTCATGAATTTTCATATTAAAATCTATGTATAATCCAAGTATTTAATTCAAAATATACGGCAATCACTTACCTCTTTGATATTGATGGAACCCATCTCAAGATGCTCTCAAAAATTGCCTAAGTCCAAGTGGAAAATGAGGGAAATGAACTAAGTCTTGAAATAAAATCCTTTGCTCTAGACGCAAACGTCGTATTTGCGACATCTGATTCGCAAATACGATGGTCGCAATTGCGACAAAAGCATCGCAAATGCGAAGGAGAGCCACCCCTGCCAAGGTCGCATTTGCGACTAAAATCTTCGCAAATGCGAAGACGATAGATTTGCAAAAGCGATAAAATGTTCGCAAATGCAAACCCCTCAAAAATTTCCCACCCTCGCAAATGCGAACTCCTTCCTCGCAAATGCGATCAAAACCTTGCATTTGCGAGACCTGCAGCCTAGACCCAAAAACTAGCAGAACCAGCAACAGCTTTTCATCCAAAATTGATCCGAAACCACCCCGGAATACACCCGACGCCCCCGGGACCGTCAACCTATCCCAAAATATGACACGAACTTGCTCGAGGCCTCCAATCACGTCAAACAACGTCGAAAACACGAGTCATACCCCAATTCGATCTTAATAAACTTTAGAACTTCAAACCTCTATATTCGATGCCGAAACCTCTCAAATCACATCCGATTGACCTCAAATTTTGCACACAAGTCGCATTTGACATTACGGACCTACTCCAACTTCCGGAATCGGAATTCAACCCCGATATCAAAAAGTCTACTCCCGTTCAAACTTCTCAAAATCATCCAAATTTCCAACTTTCGCCAGTTGATGCCGAAATGACCTACGGACCTCTAAATCAACGTTCGGACATGCATGTAAGACCAAAATCACCATACGGAGGAATCCTAAACGGACATCGATAACATTGAAATACACTTCAACCCAAATTTATAAAGTTTTTTCCAAATGCCAACCTTTCACAATAGGCGTCGAAACGCTCCCGGTTTGTCCAAAGCCCGATCCGGACATACGCCCAAGTCCAAAATTATCATACGAACCTGTTGGAATCTTCAAAACCCGATTCTAATGTTGTTTACTCAAAAGTCAAACATTAGCCAATTCCTCTAACTTAAAGCTTCCGAATTTAAAATTTTCTTTCCAAATCGACTCCGAACTTTTCGAAACTCAATTCCGACCCCATGTACAAGTTATAATACTTGAAGTGAAGCTACTCGTGGCCTTAAACTGCCGAATGACGTGCTTGGGCTCAAAACGACCGGTCGGGTCGTTACATTCTCTCCCACTTAAACATACGTTCGTCCTCGAACGTGCTAAGAACTGTTCTGGAGTTGTCTGAAATTACCGTTTAATACCTCGTGCACCTACCCGTGCTACCACAACTCAGTTGAGCATATTAGCTCGAGCCAATCTGAAGATTTTCCCCTTTATTTAGTCAAGTAAGCCTTAGAGTCAAATTCCAATATCTAAAATTCTCCACCATGCATGTTTCCAACATACGAACACCGTATCAATCACTACATACTACACCAAACATGATTTTATACCCTTACTAAATTCTTACCATGCACCGCGTAACTCATTTGCCCAAGGAAATCTTTCCAAAGCACAATAGCTAAAATTTCCATTGACCCGAAGCACGTAGTGTACCTCATGACAAATTAAGCCTTGCTTTAACTCTCGTAATACAGCCACGACAGAGAAGATGTGTAGAACTCATAACCACCTGCCGAATCACAATTTATGGAGTCTCTCCTCCCGACAAGAACCATAACCTCATTCCGGACTGAATAATAATATTTACTCTTTAATATGCCTTATATAAATCCGATCGCACTGATCCTAGGTCCAATAATCTCGTTTCACCCAGTACAAGCTGCTCAGGCAATAAGCCATCTCAAATACTGCAAAAGCCTCACATGATGCCACATTGTGCTAACAAGCTACAAACTCGAATGTGATACATAAGGAAAACGAACTCTGGAATGAACTACTCAACCCACGTAACTAATTTAATAACCGTAAAGATGTTATGAACCTTCATTAGAAATGAGACACAAAACACACAAGAATAGCTATGGTAAACTGTACTCAACGTCACACTGTTGTGGCGTGTAACCCGATCCACGCATGATATCGTTGCGGCGTGCAACCCGATCTAACCATGATACCCATGGAGGCGTGCCACCCGATCCAAACAATATATCCGTGGAGGCGTGCTACCCGATCTACACATAATAATAAATAGAGAAATACCCATCGAGCCAGAAATGTTTATACCTACAAAATACCCGAATATCAACCATAAGCACGCGAAATGCATAATACAAATCCTGGGGAGACGGATAGCGCCATACGCTATGAACCTCAAGCACAACTAAGGTGCAATAAATGACTTGCATCTTGAGAGCCATCCTGCTCTCACAACACCATAAGCTACAGGGGATCTCAATACAAGTGCGAATAATCAAACCGCCTCATAACCCACATGGCACGATAGATATTACAGTAAATGGTTGACGACAGAAATAACATCCCAGGCCCGAAGACTCCTCCGCAAGCAATGCTATACTGTACTGAGCTAATAACCTTTCAAGGATCCACCCCCAAGAATAGCCGTCAAATCCGGAACAAACTTTCACAATTCACAATCAATTGAACAAAGCGCCCTTCAGGCACAAATTCTCACATTAGCGATAGTACCACAATCTCCATACTTGGTTCCAATCTTTAATAAATCAAGTGACCACATGTCACACTTATACAATCCTCCTGTGGGATACACTCCCACGGCCTTCCGCACCAGGTAACAAGTCTTCACATCCATACCACCGATCATACTAATGTCATAAAGAGAATCAAGGATCCGCAAATAAGTACACAAAGCCTCTTACACATGACATTGATCTCAGGTAATGCTGAAGACAGTACCAGCTTACTCTAAACATCTGAATTCTTTCCTGCTCATCCGAGCTCGTGACATTCTTGTCGACACCAAACTACAACCTTGATCCTCAACATCAAATTCCCAAGCCGCTCACTGCACCTAACATGCCAATATGTGAGAGTATAAGAATTTCATCATAACTCCTAAACCACTTAAATCATTTCAGAAGAACCGTAGCAACACGCGACCGAATTAACATTAACCGCAGAAATTACAATCCTCTATTAGTGGTCTAAACCGCCATAACTCTTTCGGGATCCATCTATACATAACATGCCATAATACTCGAATGCCTCCAAATAAAATCAATTACGGCGGTCATCAAGCCTCGCACGTACCGCCGCAAATCACGTGCATAACTTAACACGCTGAAGGAACTGATCGTTGCCACCACCATGCCAATTCAACCATTGCTAACCGATCTGACTTCTCCTAATTTACTCTAGACTTGCCTTAGGAATAATAGTAGCTCCATTTTAAACATAACAAACCCAAATCTGCACTCATCCAGAGTGACCTCATTTCTTGAGACCACTTTGTCTCAAAACCCACGAACCATCTCATACCCTCCTTGTATGCATATTCACATCTTCAACTGGTATACCCATTCTGATAATTTCTCTATGAATCCTAAGTTATTTCCTCCCATTCCTCCCAATGCTACACCGCAGACCAATAATAGCATAGAACACTCCAAGCCCCTTTTATAATCCACTGCAAAAGCTCGATACTTAACCATACCACAGACTCGAAATCCTTAGGCACCGCACTTTAATTTAATTTTTTTTTAATCCACTAGGACCGTTGTTGAGAGTCACACACCTTATCTTGTTACCAAATATGATCAAACTCCAAGGCTCTGCTAGCACATGAACGCCCTCTCAAAGAAGCACCCGGCTGAATCACCTTTCTTGTACATCACATCTACACGAAGCATAAATCCCGAGTCTTCCCAAAGACTGAACATGAATCGATAAGGCCAATTATAGCACACATTCCTCAAATCCTTTGCTCAAATCACCACTGATGTTCTCTTTCCTTAATCGTAATAACCCACCAGTATGCCGATACCAGAACCTCACAAGTAGACAACCATGCAATCCAATCGTAGGCGGTGGGGCTCTCCCACTTAGCTTGAAGCTACCATTACAAAACCCTGGAACCTACCAAGATTCCTTCTTCCTCACTGACATGACCTCGCGCAATCGACCCGCCAAATTCCTCAAAATCTTCTTGTTAACCATTTCATGAACGCTCTGAATCCCTAGCCACATTCACATGTTCGACCTCTTACCGAGTAGCCAGTAGAATTCTTTGCAGAAGCTTCGTCAACACCACATAACCGTTAACTTGCTCACCGGAAATAACCCACCTGTGAAAATTCCATGCCGACATCTTCCAACAACGCTGCATCGAGTACAATCACCACGAAACGAATAAACCATCCTGAGCCCGTGCTCATTCACCAGTTGTACAAGACCGTTCACTCCTCGTGGATATCAACTAAAGGTGCGACAATACATTCCAATCCAAAGTCATGTTGTATCCTTCTTCATATCAAGAAAACTCATTTCTGTCATATCCAACCTTTCTCCGTATAGCAGCCAATATTCCAAATTAAGTTCGTAGACTTAGTCACTGTCCACCATGAGTTCCAAATCAATCTAAACTTTCCCTAACGCGTGTAGCTATCCTACTACCGAACCCATATGCTACCCGGCCACTCTCCCACTTTGGTCAAACCCTCTCCTTTAAGTAACTACTCAATTTCTGTTTTCTTACACTTGGCCTTCTAGAAGTTTAACCACCGCAAGACACCTCCCACATATCCTTCCTCATCCTTCACTGCCCAGTTGTTGCCTTAAATAAAAATTCACCTCTGTAGCATATGAACCAACATATCGCCGCCAAATCTAAACCTCCCCGAAGATCATCTTCCTCGAGCCATCAACATTAGGATCACCGATTCCATTCTGAACCACAGCACACTATGACCTCTGACAGCCGCTTCCCCGGAACCATTCACAATAATCTGCCCTAAAGGTGATTCTTTTTAAGAAGGCCATAACACCAGCGAGCTTAACACATCCAATCAAGGACGAAGACACCATATCACGGATGAAGACTCCACCACGCTCGAAAATATCAAGTCTCGTTACTCCATCAACCCAAACATGAACATTCTTAGTCCGATTGCCTTTCCTCCGCTGGAAATAAAACACTGAACCTCTGAATCATGCATTGAGAAAAACCTCCTTTCTAGTCATTTACTGCCCCGACACATAGACAAGTATCCTACCATTACATCAATATTGTGTTGTAACAAGTCATAGAAATCGTAGCAACCCGTGCATAGTCTCGAAACCATAGAAAATACCGATTCTGAGCTGGAACAAAGAAATATCCTTCTGCAAGGCGACTACATTAGCCCAATCGAATATGCAGGGAGAAACATCCTGCACTACATCTGTAGTGCCATTAAAATTTCTCGATTCCCAATTTATAACAAGTGCTTCACGTCGCATAAGATTGAATAGGAAGGGAATGAAGACATAAGCCTCAAAGGAATCAAATCGCACGATGTGGAATAAACAAGGGAAGTGCTCCTATCAGTCCTATAGCCTCTCGAAGATACGTACAAACGTCTCCGTACCGATCCGCAAGACTCTACTAGACTCGCTCATGACTCGTGACACCTAAGTGAACCTAGCGCTCTGATACCAAGTTGTCATGATCTAAATTCTATTAGAGGCTGTGATGGCGCCTAACACCGTTGTCAGGCCATCCAACAATAATTGATTAACTTAATTACTCATGTCAGTATTTTTGATATCATAATTTCCTTCAATTAAATAGTAAGAGATAGTCTTTACAAAGTAAATGATAGTATTCTTAAAATTACAATACTGAACAACCCATAAGTACCCTCCCTCCCCCCTCCCCAAAATCCGGTGTCACAAGTGTATGAGCATCAACTATGAAGTAAAATAAAATACAGCATTTGTCCGGAACAGAAATTAGACAGGAAAAATATATAAGTAACTCTGAAGGAGACTCTACTGGTTGCAGATCGTAACAGGAGACGCAGCTCACCTAATTCCCCCCCAATAGCAGTACGTCTGCGCTCACAAGGCCATTAGACATATATATACCTGCACACAAAAACAAATATGCAGCAAGTGTAGTATGAGTACGTAAATCAATGCGTACCCAGTAAGTATTCTGTCTAACCTCGAAGAAGTAGTGACGAGGGGTCGACTCCGATACTTACTATGGGCTAACAATAAAATACTGATATTATACTTCAGCATGGATTGTATGAAATAGCTGTAAACGCAATAACAAGAAGTGAGTGGACAATTCTTTTATTAATAGAAAATTTTTCAAATTTATTCTCGTCATCTAACATTTGTATCTCAGGCCAATGAAGCAATATCAATTATTATTAATTCTAAAGATTTATCATGCGCAAATCATGCAGAGGTCGTACGGCCCGATCCAACATAAATATTTAAATTGTGCACTGCCGAGGGTCGAACAGCGCGAACCTTAGATGCATCCATCTGCTACCGAGGCATTCGGTCTGCTCCACAAAAGAGTAAATACATTCACAACAACCAATTCAAGATTTATTAAGGGGCAATTATTCAAGGGAATACTAAATTCTCATTAACGGTCAAGAAAATGAAGTTTACCCTTTTACAATTCCTTTATCAAGTTTCAATATGATTTAAGCAATTAAATTAACAAGTAGGGCGCAAACATCGCAAGTATAACATGATTTGGGTCCTAACTACTCGAACATAAGCATAATAGTAGCTACGCATGGACTCTCGTCACCTCGTGCGTACGTAGCCCCCACAAATAGAAGCACATATTAAATCAATTTATCTATGGGGTTAATTTCCTCTTATAAGGTTAGAAAACAGACTTACCTCGCTCCGAAATTCCATAACCGGCTCCAAAGCCTTTCCAACAACCCAAACTAATGCCCATCGCTCTAAAACTAGTCAATAAATGTGCAAATCCATTAATATATACTCCAATACGCCTTATAATTCAATTACAATAATTTTTAACTCCGCTCGAAAAGTCGATAAAAATCACCCTCGGGTCCACGTGCCCGGATTCCGAAAGTTTTTCGGAGGTAATCGCTAACCATAACATTACGAACTCAAATATATAATTTATTCTCAATTTCATTCCCAAATTCGTGGTCAAAATTCAAAAATACCAATTTCTAGGGTTTCCACCAAAACTCCAATTTTTTACAAATTTTCATGAATTTTCATGTTAAAATCTATGTATAATCCAAGTATTTAACTCAAAATATACGGGAATCACTTACCTCTTTGATGTTGATGGAACCCATCTCAAGATGCTCTCAAAAATCGCCTAAGCCCAAGTGGGAAATGAAGGAAATAAGCTAAGTCCCGAAATAAAAGCCCTTGCTCCAGACGCAGACGTCGCATTTGCGACATCTGATTCGCAAATGCAATGGTCGCAATTGCGACAAAAGCATCGCAAATGCGAACCAGAGCCACCACTGCCAAGGTCGCATTTGTGACCAAAATCTTCACAAATGCGAAGAGGATAGATTCACAAAAGCGATAAAACATTCACAAATGCAAACCCCTCAAAGATTTCCCACCCTCGCAAATGCGATCAAAACCTCGCATTTGCGAGACCTGCAGCCCAGACCCAAAAACCAGTAGGACCAGCAACAACTTTTCATCCAAAATTGATCTGAAACTACCCCGGAACACACCCGACGCCCTGTCCAATCCCATCAACCTGTCCCAAAACATGACACGAACTTTCTCGAGGCCTCAAATCACGTCAAAACAACGTCGAAAATACGAGTCACACTCCAATTCGATCTTAATGAACTTTAAAACTTCAAACTTCTACATTTGATGCCGAAATATATCAAATCACGTCAGATTAACCTCAAATTTTGTACACAAGTTACATTTGCTATTATGGACCTACTCCAACTTCCGGAATCGGAATCCGACCCCGATATCAAAAGTCCACTCCCGGTCAAACTTCTCAAAATCATTCAAATTTCCAACTTTCGCCAGTTGACGCCGAAATGACTTACGGACCTCCAAATCAACGTCCGGACATGCACCTAAGACCAAAATCACCATACGAAGCCATTCCCAGGCTCGAAATCCCAAATGGACGTCGATAATGTTGAAATACACTTCAACCCAAAATCATGAAGTTCTTTTCAAATGTCAACCTTCCACAATAGGCGCAGAAACGCTCTCTGGTCATCCAAAACATGATCCGGACATACGCCCAAGTCCAAAATTATCATACAACCTTGTTGGAATCTTCAAATTCCGATTCCGGGGTCGTTTACTTAAAAGTCAAACATTAGCCAATTCCTCCAACTTAAGGCTTCCAAATTTAGAATTTTCTTTCCAAATCGACTCCAAACTTCCTGAAACTCAATTCCGACCCCACGTACAAGTCATAATACTTGAAGTGAAGCTACTCATGGCCTCAAAAAACCGAACGACGTGCTAGGACTCAAAAAGACCGGTCGGGTCGTTACATTTAATGGCTTATTAAAGCTAGAGGAAGACTTCTGAAAATTAAAATCTCGTATTAATTGGTAATATGATAGGGACGCTAACACTCGTTTCTTCCATTTATCTACTCTTCAAAGGAGACGTCGTAATCGCATTACTTCCTTGAAAGATGAAGTTGGTAATTGGACTTTTGACACAAATGCCATAAAAACTCTATTTTCCTATATTTTAGCTCTCTCTTTACCACTGAGCATTCGAGCTCCCCACTAAAGTATACCCCCAATACTACTGGTGTTCTCTCTGCCTCCTATGGTATCGCACTCACATGCCCCTACATAATCGAGAAATAGTGTGTGCCATAAATTCTTTCCAACCTCACAAATCACCTGGCCAGATGAACTACACCCACATTTCTACCAACATTATTGTCCAGAAGTTCGAGAATCTGTTTTACAATTCTGTCATCAAGTTTTTGAGCAACAATTCATACCTCCAGATATTAATACTACTCATATCTGTCTCATTCTTAAAAATTAAACTACTTTTTGCTTATGTCATTATCGTCCTATTAGCCTTTGTAATACTATTTATAAGATCATAATCAAAATAATTGTTAATCGCATTAAGCCTTTCTTGACAAAATAATTGGTCCCACGCAATCTAGCTTCCAACCAAATCGCCGTGCCACTGATAATACGATTATCGTTCAAGAATTACTAAATCATTTTCACAATCTCAAAAGTAAACGAGGTCAAGCTATTATCAAATTAGACCTCGAAAAAGCTTTTGATCGTTTAGAATAGTCCTTTGTGCGACGTACACTCCTACACTTCCATTTTCCCTTGCCTATCATCAACCTCATCATGTCTTGCGTCACTATCTCCTCTGTATCAATACTTATCAATGGTTCACCAACAACCTTCTTTTCCCCATTACGTGAAATTCGGCAAGGAGGCCCTTTATCACCTTACTTATTCATTATGTGCATGGAAATGCTTTCAAGAAGCATTAATTGCAGTTGACTATCGTTCTTGGGCTTGTATCCAAATCTCCTGTTATGGGCCATCAATTTCTCATATATTCTTCGCAGATGATATCATTCTTACTTTACAAATCACAACGACTTTCTGTCATACAATCATTGACAATTTAAATTATTTTACTCACCATTCGAGACAAAAGATTAATTTTACTAAATCAAAAATCTTTTTCTCCAAAAATTGGTACCACCTTAGATAAAAACTTTGTTCTTACCTCTTTTAATATGTCTGAAGGTACTACCTTCGGAAAATATCTGGGTTTTCCTCTGTCTACAACTCGTATCTCTAACAGGGATTTTCAATTTCTATTAGACAACTTTAAGTCGCGGAATGGAAAACCAAGTTTTTCTCCGAAGCGTGCAGAGTCACTCTTATTAAATTCACCCTTAATGTTGTCCCAAAACATGTCATGCATCTTGTTACACTACCAGCATCCATTATCAACAAATTGGAACAATACCAAAGAAACTTTCTGTGCGGTTCCACAACTAGCCAAAAGAAGCTCCACATGCTTAGTTGGAGGATTGTTACTACTTCTAAAAAAGCTGGAGGTCTAGGGATCCAAAGGCTTCAAAAGAAAAACCAAGCACTTCTCGCTAGCACGGCTTGGCGTCCATTTCATCAACCTGTCTCTTTTTGGGCTTCCATTCTTATTTCTAAATATGCCAATCCTTTAAAACCCTTAGTAAAACACTCTACCATCTGGAAAAAGGCCTCCTTTGGAAGCCCACTAACGGAACTCGCATAAATTTCTGGAATGATGCTTGGATTCAACCAAATACCTCCATCAGGAAAATGATCCAAGGTCCTTTAACTGCTTCTGACTGTTTGCATCCCTCACATCCTATCGTGCACAACATTCATGGGACACTTCAACCTTATCCTTTGAGTTACTAGAAGATGTTAACAATCTCATAAAGGGTGTTTATTTTCCCATTAATTCATACTCATATGATCGTATCATCTGGGGGTTAACTCCAAATGGCCTATTTTCGGTCAAGTCCCTCTACACAGCCCGTAACCTATCCCACACGACCAACTCCTTTCTTTGGCTTTGGTAGTTACAACTTCCACCAAAGATTACCCACTTCATTTGGCTGCTAGCACAGAACCGTCAACCCACAGCTTCTTACCTTCATCATCTTAATACTTTGCAATCATCAGTTGCCCAAGAGTCATCAATATATGGTCACATTTGCAAATCAGTGCACCTATATCCCCTACACCTTCTCCCAACTCAACTATAGCATGTGGCTGCGCAGTTTTCTCTTGGATACTTTACTTCAACCCTTAACCCAAATCCTTGCCATCATCTGTTCTTCTTTCGTTCTCTCTTTGGCATATATGGAAAACCCGTAATAGAAATCTATTCGAAAAAAAGTACGAACATGTCAGTTTCATTCCTATATTTCATGCTGCGCATGAATTTTTCCATCTGGGATTGAATCATCGCCCCAAAGCACACAAAATCCCTATGCATATAAAGTGGAAACCTCCTAATATGGGTTCTTTTAAATTAAACACTGATGGAGCTACGAGTGCAAACAACAACTTCTCATCCATGATTCGATGGGAAACTAGAAATTAGGCTTCTCAGAGTGCACATACAAAGCCAATAGTATACACATGGAATTTCTTGCTCTGCTAAAAGGTCTCCAGTTGGCCCTTAGCCACAACCTACTACCGCCGGAAGTTGAAACAGATGCACTCGAGGTAATACATCTACTACACAATGATAATCTTGTTTACTCACATCTGATTAATGACCAGGTACGTACTCCACCAGCTCGGTAATCCAAGTATCCATCATACATATTGGGAGCAAAATATGGTGGCAGATCGCTTAGCGAAGCAACTTTTTGAATCAACTACCTCTATCAACACCACAGTCTACTATGCAGCGCCAACTTTTGTATTGGACCTTTTGCACGCAGATATGCATGGTCCCCCATATGTTAGGCGTGTATCTCCAACTTCAAATCAGCATACTACTGCACCTGGCACGTTTTTGCACGATGCAGCTACAAACACTGATATCTCATCCCCTTGTATCACAAATAGTTTTTTGTCTTTGGTTCCCACTGTGGAAATAGTCAGGGATGACACACTTCCTTGGAATCATGTTACTGTACATCCACCCTAAGTAGCTCCCCCTATGTAATATGTTTCTGTTTTAATGCAATACAATCTTTTATTACCAAAAACAAATCATTTATGTCTAGGCAATAGTGGCGTGAAGCAATGGGATTTTCCAAGTGACAATTATAACATAAAGAATATGTAACGTGAGATGCATTGAAAAAGTCTTTTTCAATTTTATGAAAAAAGACAGTTATTAATTTGTTTGTCTATATATTTTAGATCGCTTAAAATTTGAAGTTTTTAATTGATAACAATTAGATCGCATTAAATTTTTTGATAATGCAAGAAATGTGTTAGGTCAAAATGTTTAAGAGTACATTCAATTAGAAGGACAGAACATTATTTTATTTTAATTTTATTATTTATAAATAGTTTGAAATTGTTTTAATCAAAGCAAGAAAAGTTGAATAAATTCTTTTTTGAAAAAAAAAACTTAAATTAACTTCTAACATATGGACTATATTTTAACGTTGTAGAAGGAAAAATCTAAGTTCTAACGCAAGTTGGTGGTGAATAAAGATAAGAAAATTAATTTATCTTGTCAAGTTGATAAGTAAAGCGAAAATTAGGAAAAAGTTTAATTGCTCAAGAAATACATGAACCTGAAGATAATAATGCAATTACAGTTGAAGATAAAGGAAGAATTGCAAAGCTACAAGGAAGAAAACAAAAAGAAACAATGAAGATCAATGTCCGAAAACTAATAAAACAATTAAAGCCCAAAAAGATGAAAGATCTTCTTTAGAATGAAATAAACTACAAACTAATTTAATATTTGAAGGTGTATTTGTTGAAAATGTATTTTGTTGTGTCAATCTAATTATCATTTAGTATTGTTCTTCATATAAAAGAAAATTGTTCTGGCATAACATTCAAATTTTATTTGTATTCATATTTGATTCATAATTCTTCTAATACTTTTATTCTTATTGGCTTTTATAACTATCTATCTATATTTACATATAAAATAACTATTCAATCGAAAAAGATATCAACGCAATCTAGACTATAGATATAAATCAATTATATGTTATTATCTGTTTGTCATGGCCCGCCATATCATCATGCCACGTAGGTGCCACTTGACATATATTTTTGCCATATGGAGAGCTTACATATGAAATAGACTAGCACATGTGGGAAGGTTCTAGAGAAATATGGAGATTTCTCATGGAAGAGCTCAGAACCCTGTGGAATTGCTATGAAGGTCCTTAGAATATTCTAGCTATGTAGAAAATTCTAGAGAAGGGACTTACTTGTAAATAATAAGGGCATTGTGTAATAATTATTATTTATTCACTAGCCCCCAGAAGACTAATATATAAAAAGGGCTATTCATTTGTAACTCACAAAGCAAAACAATCAAGTTCACTGTGATAAAAAGCTTCATTTGGCAAATTTCTATTGTATTTATTATCTAGCAATCCCTTAGCGATCTTGAGTGTAGTAATTTAGGCTGACTTGGCATAGCAAGATCATGAGCAAGTTATGTAAGATCGTGAGTAAGTTGTCAACTACCGCACGTATACTTAGTTAAGACTAAAGACGTAACAAGTAGTATCAGAGCAAAGGTTGCAAGTTGTAACTAAGGAATGGCAAACGACGGAGAACTAACACTGCCAACACCCAAGCCAACATCATCCGGAATGCTTCTGGCAAGAACGGCCGTAACAAAAAGAGGAATACCACCAACAAGAGCTAGGAAGTGCCGCCCGAGGTTATGCCAAATGAGGGGCTTACATCCCAAGAACCATCTGTCACTGAGGCGAGCGAGGATAAAGTGGAGGTCCTGTCGGAGGATGTCTTGCTCGGTAAAGAGTGGGTGATGAAGGTGAACGCGGGGATGGACGCCGTCGAGATATTTGGACAACGCTTGGGGAAGGTAGAAGGCACCCTTAGCGTTCTCGAGGGACACACTCTTGAAGAAATTGAGAGTATCCGAAATGACCTGGAGGGACATACACAGACTGAGATGGAGCTAAGGTAAACCATCACTACCTTGGAATGCAGACTCATGGAGGCCTTGAGTACTATCGATGCAATGAAGGAAAAGATATAGTCACTCAAGAAGCATGTCGATACTAGCATGACCAAGGCATATAATAATGGTGTTGTGACGAGGGAGGCCAAGATCGAGGCTCCTAAACTGTTGGTGTTCAAAGGTGTTCGTGATGCACAAGAAGTGGAGAACTTCCTTTGGCATTTGGAGAACTAATTCAGGGATGACAAAGTGAGAGATAACGAGGCCAAGATCAATATTGTTGTGTTGTACCTCTCAGAGATTGCCACGATATGGTGGCGTCGAAAGTGTGTTGAAATGGAGAAGGGGCTATGCAATATTGAGACGTGAGAGCAATTCAATAAGGAGTTGAAGAAGCAATTCTACCTGCTTAAGGTGGTGAACGAGGCTAGGCGGAAGCTAAAGGAACTCCGATAGACGGCCACAATTCAGGAGTATGTGCGCGAGTTCACTACCTTAATGCTACAAATCCCGTCGTTGTCCGAGGAAGATTCTCTCTTCTACTTCATAGATGGGTTACAAAATTAGGCAAGGCAGTAGTTAAGAAGGCATCAAGTAGTCAACATGGATGAGGCCATAGCAGTAGCCGAGTCGCTCGTTTACTTCAAGATAGAGTCTGCCAAATCCAAAGAAGGCAACAACAAGAAGGGTGAGAGAGATTATGAGAATGACAATGGGAAAGGCATAGCCGAGGTATACAAGGGCAATGGCAAGAGGCCATCCCATAACCGACAGGGGTCCAAGTAAAACGGCAAGGGGCCGAAAAACGGTAGCGAGTACGTGCCTAAGGGAGGGTGCTACTTCTGTAAAGGATCACATCGGGCAAGTGAATGCCCAAAGTTGGGGAAGCTTGCAGCAATGATCAGGAACTTTGCTCAGGCACACAAGGGGGACACATGAGGGACTGCCTGCATTGGGAGATGCGTTTGGAATCTAAGCCGAAAGTAGAGGATTCCAAGGCCTATCTTGGCGCCATGCAAATGGAGCATGATGGCAGCAAGAGAAGTTGGGTGGACATAGTTGAAGAGGATGGCACGTTACAAAGTGATGGCACGATATCGGACTTAGACGATGCACCAAACATAGGGGTCAAGTTTGCTAGCAAGGCTGGGACCAAGGAGGGCGGACAAATGGGGAGTGGAATCATGGATCTGGTGCTTGAAAAGCTGCTAGACTTGGTTGAGTCATGGGAAGATTCAGGCCAAGAGCAAAGAGAGGTTTTCGATGGGCGGAGGATCGAGGTTGCTAGCCGTCTAAAGTACAAACGATGCAAGAATAAAGGTGACCAGTACCTTATGATATGGGAAGGTGACCGCTCCATAGGGCATCATGTCTAATGGACAAAGATCTCCGATGATGCCAAGGCGAGGTGCGCGCGTACGTGTCGATGCTTTACGTCGAGGGCGGCACAAAATTGGGTGGGAGAGAGTGTCATGGCCCCCACATCATCATGCCACGTAGGTGCTACTTGACATATATTTTGCCATATAGAAAGCTTACACATGAAATAGACTAGCACATATGGGAAGGTTAAATAGAAATCTAGAGATTTCTCATAGAAGACCTTAGAATCCTACGGAATTGCTAGAAAAATCCTTAAAAGATTCTAGCTATGTAGAAAATTTTATAGAAGGGACTTACTTGTAAATAATAAGGGCCTTGTGTAATAATTATTATTTATTCACTAGCCCCTAAGAGACTAGTATATAAAATAGGATATTCCTTTGTAATTCACAAAGCAGAACAATCAAGTTCACTATAATAAAAAGCTTCCTTTGGCAAATTTCTCTTATCTTTATTATCTAAAATTCCTTTAGCGATCTTGAGTGTAGTAATTTAGGTTGACTTGGCTTAGAAAGATCGTGAGCAAGTTGTGCAAGATCGTGAATAAGTTTGTCAAGTGCCGCACGTGTACTTAGTTAAAGACTAAGGACGTGACCGTTTATCTCAATAACTTACTATTTTCATAAATTTGGATATCAATTATTGATATTAATAACTCTGTGATATGAAGTAGGATATTGTTCGATTTAAATAAAAGGCAAATTGAGTTATGCACATTAATAATTATTACTCGTACTGATCATGACAGAGTAATCGAAATGGATAAAAGAAGTATACACTATGAATATCGTCTATAAAAAAGTATTAGGTAAGATATGTTTTATTACATGTTTGTAACTCATAAAATAAGTTTAAAAAAAAAGGAAGAAAAATCACATGCATGTTATTGATTGTTCTTTTTTGTAGGTTCAGGGGATATCCAATCATCTTGACTTCGAGAAACATGTCATCATACAACGATTCACATTAATCATTCATAGAATTTGTACTTTATTTTTCAAGCATAATAGTTTAGTCATTATATATCCATTGACTACATAACTCGGCTACATATGTAACACACATGTTGAGAAATCAATGAGAACCAAAAAATAATAAAAAAAGTAAAGGAGAAAAGGAGAAAGAGAAAGGCTTGCAATCGACAACATGTTTCCCTCATTCTATATATGTATTACAAAATTCACAAAACTATTTATAAATTTAAACGTGAACTCAATTATTATTATAAATTTATTTGAGGTTATTGTAGAATATTTGACCGTAAATTCAAGAGAACATGACACTGTATAGCTGATGTAAAAATAATAGCCGAAAAATATATAAAATTTGTATATTTTTTGTATATATATACATTTTGTATGTTATATACAAAAATCATACAAATTTTATACACTTTTTCGGCTACCAGATGTAAATAGTTTCTGGCGCGGGTTAAAAGTGATAATTTTCCTTATTTTACTCCATATTAATTTAATTCACTATATATAAACCATAAGCTTGAAAGGATCCGCGCCTAACAACTTGTTTGGATGGTCGTTACCTATTGTATTATATCGTATTGTTAATTAAATACCATGTTTGTTTTGGTTGTTACTTAATTTTTATTGTATCCTATCGTTAAGTCCGTCGTTACATAACGACGAAATGTGCCACTTTATGTAACGACCAATTTGGTATGGTTGTGTCGTTATCTTGTCTTTTTCTCTCATCTCACCCTTCACTATTATTAAATAATTTTATTTTATCATTTACCCTACCTTTTTATATAATAAATTTACCCTGCATATCATAATTTTTTTTTATAATATTGTAAATTTATTCTACATATTGCTGGTACATGATATCATGAAACAACGACAAACGATACAATCTAGGAAAAAAGGCCAAATACATCCCTCTACTTTTATGTATTGTCTACATTTAACCTCCGTTATACTATCAGGCCACATTTACCCTTACCGTTATACTATCACGCCAAATTTACCCCTACAATCAGCAAACGTTTAAAAATACCCCTTGATCTGTTAAGTAATCCAAAATCTCCCAAATTTTTTTTATTTAAATCACTTGTTCTTATTCTTGGTCCACTATTTTTAAAAATTACTATTAATGTGAATGTTAAAGTTACTAGACTATATAAATTATTCATAATTTTTTATTTAATTACCAATGCATCCATTTCTTTTTTTTTTTGTAATAAATAAAATTGGTTTTAAATTTTATTTATTTTTCAATTATATACACACCGTAGAATTTAGTGGGTCTATTTATTGTGTATTATATGCAGCTGATCGTCATGTATGTACATGCATATTCAAATATATTTTGTCACTGCCTGTTTAGTATAGAGTTTGATCGACTAACTTAAGAGTGCACAATACGTAGGCATTTAATTAAAGCAAAGTTGAACTAGACAATGTAAAGTTTCCGATGAACTTCAACTTCAATCACTAATACTTGCAAAGTCTCTATACATTTGGTGCAAGGAATTCATTAAAATTAGGATGTTGTAAATACTTTTAGAATTTAGAAAAGCTAACTAATTTAGATTTTTCAATTTAATATACTTTATTTATTCAGTTGTATTATTTAATATTTTCTTCTCTTATTTTTTTCTCGAATTCAGAAAATAGGTAAATGCCAATTATTTCCAAAATAGTGGACCAAGAAGAACAACAAGTGATTTAAATAAAAGAAATTTGGGAGATTTTGGATTACTTAACAGATCAAAGGGTATTTTTAAAAGTTTAGTGATTGTAGGGGTAAATTTGGCCCGATAGTATAACGATAGGGGTAAATTGCCCGATAGTATAACAGAGGTTAAATATAGACAATATATGAAAATAGAGAGGGATATATGACCCTTTTCCTTACCATCTATCCAAATATTATATTCATTAAATGATACAATACAATACAATATGATACATTATGATCAGCGTTCAGCCCAATTACTTTTTTGCCCCTTCCCAGTTCTATAAAACCACCTCAAATGATGAATTGCCGCCACTTTTTCCACTCTAGAAATTTCTCTCCTGCATTTTACACTCTTTGCTACTTAACCTACGCAGTATATTCGCTGCAAGTGGAGGCGTTGTTTGCACGCGATCGAGGTGCGCACTCACGATTACCTTTATCTATTCTCTATTTACATTTTCAAATGTCAACAACAATAACAACACACTGTAATCACACAAGTATGATATGGTTAATTTAGAGTATGTTTCCGAAAGAGCCTCGGCTCGAGAATAAGAAAAATAAACAATAAACAACAGAAGTAGCTTTTCAAATGTATTACTAATTATTATTCTACAGCAAATTTACTTTTCTTATATACGTAGCTTACTTCTTTTTTTTTTTTTTGATTTTGATAATCGGATAGCATATTTGAACTTTAATTTGATGTGAGAAGATCATAACGAGCAGTCGCAGATAAGATCATCTATGCCTGAATTATCAGAAGAGGAAGAGTCTAATGTAAGTAGTTCCAAGCTTGCTCGGATTTCAATAACCTATTTTTAATTTTATTTATTTTTAGTGAAAATTGTTTAGCTGAAAGTAGAATTTAAGGCATTTTTGCTGTTAGTTATCAATTGAGACGTAATTTATAACATTTTGAAGACAAATTTATGAGCAGAGTTTTGAATGCGTGTATGTGTGTGTGTTTTTGGAGTCCATAACCTATTTCTTTGTGAAAATTGTTTAAGAAAGCAGAATTGAAATGCATTTTTGCTCTTAGTTATCAGTTGAGGCGTAATTTGATAGGTTTTAAAGACAAATTTGTGATCCGAGTTATGAATTTGTGTTTGTGTTTGTGTGTGTTGTTGTTGTTGTTGTTGTTGTTGTTGTTGTTGTTGTTGTTGTTGTTGTTGTTGTGGATAAGGTACTAGGAGAAGCCAATTAAATTACTTGTCAACCGGCTGATTAGTACTTAGTAGATATAAAAATCTAGTTTACAAAGTAGACTTTTGATTTGTTTTAATATCTAAAACTTGTATGATGTATGCTAATTTAATTTCTGAGCAATTTCAGCCCTTTGGATGCTCCAATTTTATGTTGATAAACAAAACAAAGCATTTAAATGCTGATTGGAACATAGCACAAAAATGATAAATTGCACTTGCATAGCATATTACAGTGAGCATAAATACAGTATGGAAGTGGTAAGAGTGTAGCTTGTGGTATATGGATTAGGCGCATGTCAAGAATTTGAAACCTGCATCAGATAAAAGCCTGATATTTAAGTGGAAGTAGGCTCATATTTCCACCGAGTTTCAAATCATGCGTTGGCTAGAGCTAGCCTACAGAATATCTCAGTTATCAAAAAAAAAGAAAAGAGAACTCTCGTTTCAATTTATGTAACACTCTTTTCTTTTTAGCCTGTTCCAGAAAAAACGACACATTTCTATAAACAATTTAACTTTAAACTTTCCACTTTTTCCTTAACATCATTGATTTTATAGCCACAAAAATATCATGGCTGATTTAAGACCACAAGTTCCGTAGGTTTTCTTTCTTTCTTAAACTCCTTGTCCGGTCAAACGGGTTCACATAAAATGAAGTAGAGGGAGTAGCATATTTTAGTGAGAACTTTGTTATTTATTGATTTCAAATGATTTTCTTAATGGATATGAATTAATTTTTCCTCTACCACTCACATGGAGAGTTGGTGTTCTATATCCATTCAATTTCAAGACTTTGAATGTGTGTTAATGGTTTTTTGATGTTCAAAATAATCATGCCTTTTATTTTGGAGCAGAAGTAATTGTGTTTCTATACTCATAGGCAAAACGTGTTTTACCTCATTTTTTTGAAGCTTTACTATAGAAACTCCTCTAGACGTATATAACTTTTGCTGGTTGCGGCTTATAATGCAGGTTTATATGGCATGTGTTATGCATGGACACAGGTGAGCTCCTTGATATTGACGACTTTATTAGAATGTCCATAGTTACTTTAGGACCTTCTTGAATGAATGGTTTAAGGGAGACAAAAAATGATACTAACGATATGTGCCATCTTCACATGTTATATATGTCTTGAAAAGAAGGATTCAATCTGACAATTTAAACAGTGTCATTGATATTTGATTACAATAAAGAGGGTAAAACAATTATAAAAGGAAAAGGAAAATCTTTGATCTTGAACTTGATTGTAGAAAAACAACGAAAGGCAAACTACCTGAAGGATGGAGAAATAAAAAAGAAATGCTAGCAAGAGCGAATGCTGAATTAATTAATTTTAAAAAAAATGCTGAATTAATTAGTAACTAACAGTTCTGTTCTTTAAGGATTGGAGTTTCCTATTATGATGCCAGTATACGCCAACTCCACGTACTGGAAATCTGGGAAGATGGGAGTCATGACTTTTCCTTGGTTGATATGGGTATGAACTCTTCGCTTTCCCTTGGTTGATTTGTTAGCAGCTAATTTATGTGCTCGTTGCATTTCTGTCTCTCTTTTCATGAAAGTTAAGTTAGTTAACGTGATGTACTGAACTTGTTGCATTGATAAATTGCTTTCTGAACTGCTTTGACAAATTTCTTTAGTTTTACATTCTTGAGGAAGAAGTAGTTTAAAGCATCCATAAAACTCCTCTCAAGCAAGCTTAGCTTCTTCTTTTATGCGTTCTGTATGATGTTCGCTGAAAGTGAGAGTCCTGTTCAGTTAAATATCAGGCTAAACCAGGAACAATCTATACAAGTACTAAAAGTGAGGAATCTTTCTTGGGTGCCTTACAGAGAAGTGGTATGTTCTCAGTTTATTATTGGCATGTTGATCTTTCTGCTTGTGGAAGCATTATCTACTCTGTGATGTGACACAGATGGTACAAGTGACGCTCCTTCTGTAAAGCTTGTTAAAAGTTCGCTATTCAGCCATGAGCAAGCATGGCACAGGTTTGACGAAGAATACTGCTATTACTTATATTTTCTTTATTTCCTATTCTATTGGTTTACTTGTCCAAGATGAATATAGTTCTGGCAAGGGAAGCCCTAGGTGCATCAAAAGCTGTAGTTATCTGTTAATGATATGGGATTAGGATGTCATTGTAAATGTATATTCCTAATGACCATAACCACCAGATGACACAAACTATTTAAATGCTCCTTGCAGTTGTAATTAATGGATTAATCTGTTTCTCAGTGTTCTTTCTGAATAGTTTTACTACAGAGCTGTTTTTGGGTCACAGATTGATGTACCTTCAAGTCACTGGGATGGATGATGGTTTGAACATAAAAGAGAGAACTGCTTTTGTGAGAAACTTTTACTGCCTCGATTATGCATTTTTATATTCTCTGAAATCTGAATGCGTGTTTATTCTAGTTGATACAAGAACTGTTTTTACAGTAGGTGCTATTTTGTTGCTTTATGCCAAATATGGGGCTTTTTAGTTGTCAGCTTGGTTTAAGAACTTCCTGAGACTAAAAAATCTCCTCTACAATCATAGCAATTACAACAAAGAATAGTATTTAATAATATGCTCTAGGTGAATGGTCATGGGATATAACTTCTCCACTCTATCTTTTAGCTAAGTGGGGACACGATTTGATCGAGACTTTCTTGGAAGGGGAGTGCTGAAGCTCATAGTAACTCATTATACTTTTGAAAAGAGGTGCATTGTAGCACATTCACAATGGTATTTCAGATCCATGTTTGACAAGAGTATCGGCAAAAGTATGATATTAACTTGAATGATTAAGAGCAAGAAAGAATGAGAAAACACAGTAATTTCTAGCTTATTTTATTTTTATTGACTGGGTGTCTGATATTTGGAAATGCTTTCTCGGTAGTCATCACCCAAAATCTCCCCTGTGGAAGTATACATGCCCTGAAAAGAGAAGTAAAAAGAGAAGGCAGCTCCTGAAGGAAACAGGACTTACTTGAATATAAAGCAGGATGGTCATATGGGCTTTCTAGAGCCATGCCATCATTTGCATATTACAGCTTTCTTTTAAGTTTTATCTAGTTTGAAGGTTCTTTACCATAATAAAATAACATTGAAGACAAACGAAGATGCCTGAAAGAATGCTTACCAGGAAGCATCTTTATCTTCAGCACATGTTTGGGTTTCCTGCTATATGATTAAAAATGTGAGCAATCATCTCTTCTTTGACAGTACAGTTGTATTTGTTTGAGTGTCATCGATATGTGGATTAAAACGACACGGGTTCATTGAATGGTAAATAATGAAAATTCTGTTGACTATTGGGATTGCTAAATCACCTGTCAGGTCTAACGTATTTCAATTTTTTCAAATTATTGATTTTACATTCATGGAAGAACCTGGTAAACAAATCTCGCAATTTCCTCATATGCACTCGTCAAGCTAGTATTACTAGACATACTTCCATTTACTTTTTGCTGAGCTGATAGAACTTCATAACATAATCTGTAGCTAGTGGCTCCATGTTGAGGGAATTATACCATTTGAAAATATTATGGTTGGAACTGTGTTGTGGACGAGGTTTTATGAAGAACAGTCGATATACTCAGTTTTAGTCCAGAACCCCATGCACTAATCTTGTCTTACTACATATTTTTATCTCCGTCAACTTCTGATGATTAAATACTTAGCAGCTCCAAAAATACTTGCATGCATGTACAAAGTGATTTTCTTTCTTATTTTTAACGCAATAAAACAATTTCTTGAAAAAAAAGAAGTTTATTTCTAGTATAATGTCGGAATATCATTTATACAAATGTTGAATGTTGCTCTGATGGTAAGCGCCCTCCACTTCCAACCAAGAGGTTGTGAGTTCGAGTCACCCCAAGAGCAAGGTGGGAGTTCTTGGAGGGAAGGATGCCGAGGGTCTATTGGAAACAGCCTCTCTACCCCAGGGTAGGGGTAAGGTCTGCGTACACACTACCCTCCCCAGACCCCATTAGTGGGATTATACTAGGTTGTTGTTGTTGTTGATGAATGCAGTTAGAAGTTGCACTAAGCATTAACTAGAAGTAGTAAATTATATTGTGAACTGATATTTAGGAAAAAAGAATATCACGAAGCACAAAGTTAAATTTGATATTAACACTCGACTTCTTTCAGACTTTAGCCGACTTTAGCCCTGTGAGATAAACCTAAAGCTCTATTGGTTTTATCTTGGCAATTTTCTATGCCTATGACAAATAGACTTCACCAATATCCTTCATCTTAGAATATTGCTATAGAAAATTCTTAGTTTCCAAGATCATCCCCAAATCATTGCTTTCAATTACAAAATCATCATGCCTTGGTGATTTCTTTTGTCTGTCCAAGCCTTGGTAGATAGAGTTACTTGGTACTTGTTGCTGGCGGGAGGTAGCAGGTATACGGTGGAATTAATCGAGGTGCGCGCAAGCTGGCCGGGACACCACGGTTATAAGAAAAAAGAGTACAAAATCATCAATATACAAGGTTAACATACATGCTTTGCTTAGGTAGCATTTGCTCTTCTTCTTCAATTGCAAATCACCGTTAGTTGTTCAATTTCATGGTTGGAAACTCAAGTTTTAGATCTAGGGATTGTCAGGTTTGCAAGTGTTCAGGACATGTTTTTTTTAGTGAAATATCTTTTACTTTAGCTAGGTATAGATCTTTATCGAAAAAATTTAGCCAGGCCTAAAATATGCTAGCAAGTAATGGATAATGGTTCAATTTCTTACTTTATTCCTGTTGTTTGGTTTCTTAGAAGGTCGTATTTCTGTAAATTAGTTTAAAATTTTGCTCTTTCTGAAGTGAACTATGAAACTAATAAGAGCTGTATCGTCTACAATTGCAGCTAAGTTCTATGATGGACGTCAGCAGCGATGTTCAAATTCGTGCAAGTGGGGGCCTTTTAGCTGTGCTGGAGAATGAGCGGATCATAGACACTCTTGAACTAAATGAAAGTGGGAGTGCATCAATTGCAATTGATTGCATCTGTGAAATTTCGCTGTATCCTCTAAGCTTGATTTTCCTGAAATGGATTAACCTTCTTTTATTCATTTCTCTCATTCATATTTCTATGTTTTGCATTGGGGATGAAATTTGTGCTATGATGTGTGCCTTGACTATCACATCAAGTGACAAATTTCTCAAAGTTGATTCAGCTGCTCATGAAGCATTACAAATATTCCAAATAGACAAGCATCCTAGCCATATGGGGATAGGCAGATCAAAAGAAGGGTCAGTTACAAACTACTCTCTATGTTTAATCAACCATGGAAGCTTTGACTAATCACCTTTTTAATGTAGGTTCTCTGTATTTGGGACGATGAATAAGGTTTGAGGAGGGTGGCTGGTTTTAAAAGCTGTGGCCTTTTGCTGTTGGTGGTTTTTAAGCAGCTACGAAAATATTGGGCTAATATTTGTTTCCTTTTTTCAGTGCGTAACTCCAATGGGTAGACGTCTCTTGAGGTTAGTTTTGTTTGAAATAGTTTGATGTGGTTTTTGCAAAGATTAAATGTACTTGATGCCTTCTGGTCTAATAGTTCACCTTTCATCAGGAGCTGGTTTCTGAGGCCTATATTGGATCTAGATAACCTGAATCGGCGTCTTGATACTGTATCCTTAAGTTTTTTGACAGATGGGCTTGACCATTATAGTTTCTGCAACTGAAAATGTTTTTTGCATCAAGTCAGGCACTGAATAAATGACGGTTATCCTTCTATGTGGGAGTGCTCTCAGAACTTGAAACGCCATAACCATGAAACATTATGACTTCTTATGCAACTGATTTATATTCATAACACACGTGAAAAGGAATTTTTCCTGTGACTTCTGAAGATATCGTTCTTCCTGTCTGCTGAAGAAATTGCAGTCTCTTTACGCGAAACACTGAAGTCTGTAAAAGATATTTCCTGCATACTCAAGGTTCCTATTTCCTGTGTTATGTTCTCTTCCATTTACTTACTCGGTTATTCTTCAGTTTTGGTCATTTTGTTTTCTCTTGTAGTGTCGCCCAAGAAACAGTCACTTAAAATAGCTTTAAATGATGTAATTCGTAACCTGGATGAAACCATTCAGTGCCTTCTACAATTTGTTCAAAGTTTAAAACTATTTTCTTGGTCCAAATGTACAAAAAAGATCAAACTATACCAAAATCTATTACTCCCCCTGTCTCATTTTATGTGGCGGTGTTTAACTGGGCACGGAATTTAAGAATGAAAGAAAGACCTTTGAAACTTGTGCTCGAAAAAAAGCCATAGAAACTTGTGTGGCACTATGGCTATAAATTATCTCATTTAGGGTAAAATGAGAAGTTTAAAGCTAAATTATTTTTAAATATAGAAATATACCATTCTTTTTAGGACAAACTAAAAAAGAAAGTTTGCCACATAAAATGTGACTGAGGGAGTACTTAACTTTTGGGTGCATAAAATTTCTATAAGATGCATTTTTTACATGGCTCATGTTGAATATAAAGCTGGTTGTCTGTTTGATACAAGTTCTACTCTCTCTTCATCAGTTTTGGTTCTCTTCTCTTCTTGTTTGTTATTTTTTCGTTGTTCCCTTGCTTCCACAGAAATTTAACTCTCCAAGTTCTATATCTACAAGTGCAGACTGGGCTGCTTTTCTGAAGGTAGATATGTAAACTGCCTCTGTCACTTTACTGGCCCATTCAATCCTCAGATATCTGTACCTGAGGCATTTTGCTCTAGCTTATATTTTATCAAGATTGCTATTTTAAATATTTGAAGTTTATATTTACGTGCCATTTGAGCTGTTCAGAAACAAATTTCGATGTATGCTGGGTCATGGAAGTGCATTGTGTAGCCCTTTTTGGATGTTAACCTAAAAAAAGACTTCCATTTTTCTATTTTTGATTAGACAAGATAAAGTATTGCATGTTTGTTACTCTTCATTAGTATGCTTTACCTGAATTTGACAATTACTTTCTAGCTAAGCATTTTGTCACCAGCTATTTTACATTTTCTACTTTACACAATTTCAATTAGTCTTTGGCCTCAAGCTTGAAACTAGCACAAGAAATATGATAGGAGTGCCATTCGGTTTTCAGTTTACCCTTTAGCCGAAAAACTTTTTGCTAACTTTTTGCTGCTAAATCTAGATTATGCGTGCTTTATTAGTCTCATTTGTACTTTATCCAAATTTGACTATTCAATTTCATGCAGAGTGTTTGTGCTCTCCTGCATATCAGCAAAATATTCGAAGTAGGCATTTCTGGATCTCTGTATGAGGAATTGAAGAATTTGGACTTGGATATTATTGAGAGGGTATGAAATTAATATTTAAATTTCACCATGATTACATGTGTCACAGTAGTTTCTCTAATTTACAACCATCCTTATCTACATACTCGGGCTCTCTTTTTGCAGGCTGATTTTCACATTTCAGTCGATCTAGCCTATGTCTGTGAATTGGTTAGTATTGTTATTAGTGTAACATTAGTTCCACAGTGTAGGTCTCTCAGACATGGACTTGATTACATGGGAACCGATTTACGGTAGAAGTTTGAAAACTATGTACAAAATCTTTTGCTTTTGTCATCCGAAACCGTCAACACGATTCTTTCAAGGAATAGCCAAAAAGATAAACAACAATTGCTTTTCTTCGAGAAAATTTCCACAATAGTCCCAGTTTAGGCCTAACTGTCAATGTATTGTCCATTAGCCCAGCCTTTGGGGCCTCACTGTTTTGTCCCCTTGGGCTTTAACCCAAAAGACGCCTCGATAGTTGAATTATAAATTTGCTCTTTTATGGCCCATCATTTTTCCCTCTCATTCCGATGTGAGATTTGCCTAAGACAAGCCTCTTAGCAAACTCTTTTTTGAGTTCAACTGTTGGTGGTCAATGGGTTGTTACACTCAACCTCCCATTTGGGACTTAGCATTCCTTGTCGAGGCTTGCCCTACCACCATACTGCGGAGGTATTAGTTCAGATACCACATTGTCACGGCTCAAGCCCAACTTTTAGAGTATTGTCTACTTTGACCCAGCCTTAAGGGCATTATGGTTTTGTCCTTTGGGTTTAAGGCCAGAAAAGCGTCTCTATAGTTGAATCTTGAACTCGCCCTTTATAGCCCATAAATTTCCCCTCCCATTCTGACATGGGATTGCCTGAGACTACAAAATCCTTTTCTAGTGTAATCGCCAGCGGTTCGCAAACTGTTACCCCCCCTCCCAGGGACTTAGCATTCGCACCGAGGTTTGCCCCGTACTAGGAGATGTTTTGGCTCTGATATCACCTGCCACGCCCTAATCCAACTATCATGTATTTATGGCCCAACCTTCGAGGCCTCACTATTTTTTCCCGGGCTTTAACCCAAAAAGCGTCTCGACAGCTAATTATTGATATAGCCTAATATTTCCCCTAACTTTTCCATCCCAGTCCAATATGGAATTTTCCTAAGGCAAAGTCATAAATCCCACTTCGAGTTCAACCACCAATGGTGCGCGTGTTATTACTATAGATCTACACGTGTATGAATCTACATACATATACACTTGATATTGCAACATGCCTCCTCAAGCTTAAAATGAGAAAATCAGCTTGAGGTTGCTTACTTTGAAGACATAGAAAGTTGATGCCAAAATCTCACTGGATCAGTGCACACTCACCCAAAAAAAAGCGCTGCTTGAAATCTTTCCTTCAGAAACTTGTTGTAATTGCACAACAGAAGAAAGTGCTTCTTGTACTACACATGAAAAGGAATCTATTTTTAGTCACTGAAAAGCGATATGCTGTTGCAAATCTCTAGGACATTATCAATGTAACTTGAATTGTAAGAACAATGCCAAGAAATTCAAGGTTTATTGAAGGGCACCTGTTGCATAAAAAGTAGTAGCGCCAATCGTCAAAGACATGGACAATGCTTGAATGATCCTAGAGATAGGAGTAGTGCTTGTGCGAGTTATCTGGAGATAAGGGCACTGCTTTTCTGAGAGCGCTTCGTTGGGCACCAAAACGAAGAACAAAGCAAGAAAACATTGGCTCGACGGGAAGCACACATTGGCTAGTACAACTCCCCGATTGAGTTTCTACCAAGATTGTAAAGGTTTTGATACCATGTTAAGAAAATAGACCTTGAGCGTAACTCAACCTCAGAACCTAACTCATGAGGTGAGAATTGCTCACGGCCAAATAAGGATACAAACAACCCATCTCTTAACTAATGTGGGACACTTAACATTCTCCATTCGAGTTTGAGGGAGCATGTTAGAATATTAAGTGAATATGTATCTAGATTCATACATGTCTAGATTCATTGTACATAAAAGATGAAAATCTTATAAAATATTTTATATCAATCTGATTTGAGTACAATGAATCTAGATGTGTATGAATCTAGACATTCTAATAGGTACCTTGGCAGTTGGGTTTAGGCCGTTACAGGTGGTATTTGAGCCAGTATGTCACTAGCACGGTGTGGGGAAATTCTCAGCAATGTCGCTGAGGCCCTAAGGGGGTAAGTGTAACAGCCCATGGGACGCTGGTGGTTAAACTTGAAAAGAAGTTCGCTGTGAAATTTCCCTTAGGTAAATTCCACATCAGAATGAGAGAGGAAAGTTAAGGATCATATAAGCGAGATCAAGAATTCAATTGTCGAGGCATCTTTTGGGCTAAGCCCAAAGGGCCCCGAAGGTTGGACTAAAGTAGACAATACCTTGGCAGTTGGTCTTCGGCAGTTACAACAACTTTAACCTCTGTAGTGTCCCCTGCCCAAGAATGCCTCTAGGTTCTGGTTTTAGGTAACTAGATCTGACTACACATGTATCCTGGAAACTTCTTCAATCAGCGACTGGAGCTTGAACTGGCAAGCCAAAATTGTCTGTTAACTTGTAAGACTTACTTTACTAGTAGGTGTATCACTGTCTAGGCGTGTCCATATGCAGACCATTCACTCATAGTCCTCATTTCTGCCATGACGATATGTCTGTTTTCTTGTGGGTATACTAGTAGCAGTACCCATTAGTATACCAGCAAGCATTTTTTTTCAAAAATTGTTTGTGCCTGCAATGTGCAGGTAATTGGCGTGACTGATGTTGATAGAAGTAAAGAGAAGGGTTATGAGACAATAGTAAAAGAAGGTTTTTGTGATGAGGTAGGACATACAGCTTGCAGTAACTTGTGGGTTTATTATCTTCCCTGCACTGGTTTTGGCATCTTCTTTCTTTATGGTTTTATGAGTGTAATCTTGTTTGTCTAGTTGGATGAGCTGAGGCAGATATATGAGGGATTGCCAGAATTTCTGGGGGAGGTTTTCTGACTTCTGATTTTTCTCGATGAAACCACTTACAATTGAAGTTAAGCCTGCAGGCTATTGAATTTGATATTAGCAGTACTTTGCAGGTTTCGGCCTTGGAACTTGCACGACTTCCTCACATGTGTAGAGACAAGGAGATCCCTTCTATCATTTACATACATCAGATAGGTCTGTTCACCCTTTCATGTTGTCATGATTATAATAGCTTTGGAGCTATTACCTTATCAAAAAGAAAAAAAAAAGAAGCTTTGGAGCTACCTAGGTGTTCAGCTTTTATACTGATAACTGCTGATGCCCATTTGGATCCTGGGAATGCTTCCTTTTTCAGATAGTAGTCTTGTATGTCAGGGTTGGATCTAACTTTTGAATCCCTTTTCCTTTTATTGGAACTTGTCCTTTCCTTGAAAATTTCTCCAGCTATTTACTTTAATTGAGGCAGTTTAATATAACACAAAATATACTTTGTTGTTTTGAGCTTTTAACAGGAAAATAGGCACTCAATGTACAAAAGCAAAGTCTATTTCTTTTCTCAACCATACTTAAGTAATCAGAATAAAAGTGAAAGATGGATCTCAAAGTTGATTACCTATGAATGTGTGGAAAGGTAGATGACATTTTAAGGTAGCATATCATCTTCAGGATAAGCCAGATGTTTAATGTAACAACGTAGTAACAGGGTCTTCTTGCTGACTGTTGACTAGGGATGTATTCATTCTGTACCCAATGATCTTTAATACTTGGCCGTCTTGGCTGTATCTGAAAGAAGTTTCTTGACCTGATAACTTTTGCATTCTTAATGACCGGATATGGACTAGAATATTAATCGTTCTAACTGCAAATCATTTAAAAAAATTCCCCCTTCCATCTCCCTGTAAAAAGTTCATGTAGTTTTACCTGGTTGAATTCATCCCTTCATTTGTATCTTCTACATAAGCAACACTGATTAAATGCATATTTCTGGTCTGCCAATTATGACGCCCATATAAAATGCCAAAATCTAATGAAACATAGCAACCTACTAAAGGTCCAGAAGCGAGATGAAGAAGTAGAAAACTACCTGAAAGTAAAATGTTATGCATTATTCTCCAGTTCTGAGAGATGTTCTGCATCTTGTCTCACAGCAGGCACCTATTAGACTCGCACACAGATTAACATTGCACCTGTCAGTTTCAGAGAGTTTCTCTATGCTATCTTCTTTCTCATACCTATTAAGCCTAGGATAAAACTGTGCATCTTTAGTCGTAATCAATATCTATATTTTCCCTCTTACAGGTTACTTAATGTGCATTTTCAATGAAAAACTCGATGAAGAAATGCTAGAGAAGCTTCAGGACTATGAGTTTGCTGTATGTCATCATCTGACTTATAAAGCGGTGTATGGAATCACTAAACGTCTTCTGATCTACATTAGTAATGGATTTCAAATGCCTAGTTTGCTGATGAGGAGGGAGAAAATGGGAGGTTCTTTTATCATACTGCAAAGACGAGAGAATTGGATAACCTTCTCGGAGATATATATCATAAAATCCTTGGTATGTATTCTTTGATTCTTGTCCGTAGCTTTCACAATTATAATTCTCGAAGAATTTCTTAAAAAAAAAAAGGTTCATTCAAACAAGATTGAATAGTAACAGCAAACAAGTTTGAGTGCAGCCTGCAATCACTGTGTGTGATAGGCGAAACCTTGAAACTTTTTCACTACCAAGCACCAATTTTTTCGTGGCATGAATATTTTGATTCAGTTTCTATACAGTTTCTTTTTACTCTTTTGAACTTTTCCAAAGATATGGAGAGAGCTATTATGAGGGACCTAGTGTCACATATTCTTCAGCTCTCAGTGCATGTGAACAAGGCTGTTAATTTTGCAGCTGAGCTTGACTGGTGAGCATTTCCATACAAATTCTTTCTTCTTATCTTCTATTTTCCGTTTTTATTGGTTTCCTGATTTATTTTATTTGCTTCCAATGTAGTATTTTAGCGTTAGCCTTGGTTGCACGTCAGAACAACTATGTAAGGCCAAATTTGACTAAAGAAGACGTGATTGATATAAGGAATGGAAGGTAAGAAACAGGCATATAATCTAGAGCATCTTTTTTATGCTAATGCAATTAGCTTTACCATTACGGCATCTGTTATGGGATTCCCTTTTTATATAATTCTTTTTCCAGACATGTTTTGCAGGAGATAACAGTAGGCACATTTATTCCCAACGACACAAAAGTTTCTCATGAAGGTACAGAGGAATGTCCATATAGAAGCCATTTTAAGCTCATCTTGCCAAGCATTATATGTCCTGTGGCTGATCATTATGTATTTTCTAGGAAGAATTAATATCATCACAGGCCCTAATTATTCAGGCAAAAGCATCTATATCAAGCAGGTAGAACTCTCTTTCTCTCACCACATACAATGTCAATTTGGTGCTTTGTCATGTAAATGTGCACCTAAGACTGCCTAAGAACCTGTCAGTTTCTGTTGTAATCAATTACTACAGATTACAGATCTGTTGAGGTTTTTTGGTTTTAAGATGAAATAGTCTTAAAATGAGGGTGAATGGGAAATGGA
>AWOL01S0037068.1:29568-40531 GCA_000715115.1 Nicotiana otophora | reverse complement strand
GTACGCTCGGGCCGAGTATGGTACCGGTTGCCGGCCACGTCCCTTCAGGTTTGGGGCGTGACACTACACATGCTAGTATATTCAATTAAGGTGGAAACAGTGAATTTCTCAGGAAAAATTAGGTTTTTCAACAAATAGCCTGTGTACGCACTATTCACCTCGCGTACACGGCGATCACATAGTAAAATAAGTACCAAATCCTAAGGGGATTTTCCCCACATAAGGTTAGGCAATCCACTTGCCTTGAACCAAGCTAAATCAGTCAATAGCAATGCTCTTCCCATGAATATCCGACTCTGAATGGCCCAAATCCAGCCAAAATCAATTGCATACCATAAATATAGCTATAAGAAACTAATCTAGTCAATGAAATCTAAGCTAAAGCGAGAAATTAGGAAATCACCCCAAAAAGCCTCCTCGGGACCACGTCACGGAATCGGGTAAAAGTCACAAAATATGAATACCCATTCACTCACGAGTCCAACCATATACAAATTACTCAAATCCGACCACGAACCCCCTTTCAAAACTCAAAATCTTAGTTGAAGAACTTCTCCCAATTGTTCCCAAATTTCAACCCCAAAATCCGAAATTAAAGATGAAATTAATGATAGATTAGTGGGATATAACCGAAATAGAGTGTAGAATCATTACCCAATCGATGTCTCTGAAAATCTCCCAAAATCTCGTCCAAATCCAAGCACCCAAACTCAAGTTTTGATAAAAATGGCCAACCCTCATTTTTGAAATGTTTAATACTGCCTAGTGATTCCTTAATCGCGATCGCGGAAATAGCCTCGTGATCACGAAGCACAACTTCGCTGCCCCAGAATTTAACCCTACGCGAATGCGGAAAACTCAACGCGAACGCGATTCACTGGCTCTCATACTTACGTGATCGCGAACTACCCCACGCATTCGCAAAGAACAACACTTGAATTCCACCGCTGCTTTACTTCCTTTTCGCGAACGCGGCCTAGCCCACGCATTCGCGATGCACAGTCTGACCAACCTACGCGATCGCATCCCCATATTCGCGAATGCGAAGACTAACTTCAGCTGGCCTCTCAGATGCCTTATGCGATCGCGAGACCTGTCTCGCGAACGCGATTAAGAAAAAGTCTGCAATAAAACACCAGAAAATCTACTATTTTCCACAAGTCCAAAATGATCCGTTAATCATCTGAAATCAACCCGAGGCCCCCAGGACCTCAACCAAACATACCAACCAATCCTAAAACACCATACGAACTTAGTCGAGCCCTCAAACCACATCAAAGAACGCTAAAATCACGAATCGCCCTCCAATTCAAACTTAAAGAACTTTAAACTTCCAAATGCGACAACCGATGACGAAACCAACCAAACCACATCTGATTGACGCCAAATTTTGCACACAAGTCATATTCAACCCTACGGTCCTATTCCAACATCCAAAATCAGAATCCGACCCCGATATCAAAATTTCACTACCGGTCCAAATCTCCAAAACTTCGACTTTCACCATTTCAAGCCTAAATGAGCTACAGACCTCCAAAACACTATCCGGACACACCCCTAAATCCAAAATCATCTAACGGAGCTAACGGAACCGACGTAACTCCATTCTGGAGTCGTCTTTACATAGTTATGACTACAGTCTAAATCCTAAGACTTAAGCCTCCAGTTAGGGACTAAGTGTCCCAAAACACTCCAAAAACCAAAACGAAACCTCCCGGCAAGTCACAATAGCAGAAACAGATACGGGGAAAATAATTAATAGGGGATCGGGGCTATAACTCTCAAGACGACTGGCTGGGTCGTCACATCCTCCCCCTCTTTAAACAATCGTTCATCCTCGAACGAGTATAGAGACATACCTGAAGTTGTGAAAAGATGAGGATAATGGTTGCGCATATCGTGCTCGGTCTCCCAAGTCGCCTCCTCGACCGGCTGACCCCTCCATTGCACCTTCATAGAAGCAATGCTCTTTCACCTTAGCTTTCTGACCTTCCTGTCCAAAATAGCCACTAGCTCCTTAACATAAGATAGATCCTTGTCCAACTGGACTGAGATGAAATCCAATACATGAGTCGGATCACCGTGATACTTCTGGAGCATATAAACGTAGAATACCAGATGAACCCCTGCAAGGCTGGGAGGTAAGGCAATCTCATAAGCAACCTCCCCAACACGCCTCAACACCTCAAAAGAACCAATGTACCTTGGTCTCAACTTTCCCTTCTTCCCGAACCTTATAATGCCCTTCATAGGCGATACCCAAAGCAAGATCCGCTCTCCAACCATGAATGCTACATCGCGAACCCTTCGGTCCGCATAACTCTTCTGTCTGGACTGGGCTGTGCGAAGTCGATCCCGAATCACCTTCACCTTATCCAAAGCATCCTAGACCAAGTCTATACCCAATAACCCGGCCTCGCCTGGCTCGAACCAACCCACTGGGGACCGACACCGCCTACCATACAGAGCCTCATACAGTGCCATCTGGATGCTCGACTGATAACTGTTGTTGTAGGAAAAATCTGCAAGTGGTAAGAATTGATCCCACGACCCTCCAAACTCCATTAGACAAGCACGGAGCATATCCTCTAATATTTGAATAGTGCGTTCGGACTATCCGTCCATCTGAGGGTAAAATGTTATGCTCAGCTCCACTCGAGTACCCAACTCATGCTGTACGACCCTCCAGAACCGTGATGTAAATTGTGTACCTCGGTCAGAGATGATAGATACTGGTATGCCATGAAGCCTGACGATCTCATGGATGTAGATTCGAGCCAGCTACTCGGAAGAATATGTAGTCATCACAGGAATAAAATGAGCTGACTTGGTCAGCCTATCCACAATCACCCAAACCGCATCAAACCTCCGCTGAGTCTATGGGAGCCCAACAACGAAATCCATAGTGATCCGCTCCTATTTCCACTCCGGAATCTCTAGCTTCTGAAGCAACCCACCCGGTCGTTGATGCTCATACTTTACCTACTGGAAATTTAGGCACCGAGCCACATACTCCACTATGTCCTTCTTCATTCTCCCCCACCAGTAATGCTGCCTCAAGTCCTGATACCTCTTCGCGGCACCTGGATGAATGGAGTACCGCAAGCTATGAGCCTCCTGAAGAATCAACTCAAAACCATCTACATTAGGCACGCATAGCCTGCCCTGCATCCTCAATGCGCCATCATCCCCAATAGTGACCTCCTTAGCATCACCGTGTTGAACCGTGTCCTTAAGGACAAGCAGGTGGGGGTCATCATACTGACACTTCCTGATACGATCATAAATAAAAGACCGAGAGACCACATAAACCAACACTCGACTCGGATCAGAAATATCCAATCTCACAAACTGGCTGGCTAAGACCTGAACATCCAATGCTAAGGGTCTCTCTGCTGATGGAAGATATGCTAAACTCCCAAAACTCTCCGCCCGGTAACTCAAAGCATCGGCCACCACATTGGCCTTCCCCGGGTGGTACAAAATGGTGATATCATAATCCTTAAGTAGCTCCAACCACCTACGCTGACGCAAATTAAGATCTTTTTGCTTGAAAAAATGCTGCAAACTCCGATGATCAGTGTAAATCTCACAAGGACCACCGTACAAATAGTGGCGCCAAATCTTCAGATCATGAACAATAGCTGCTAACTCAAGGTCGTGGACAGGATAGTTCTTCTCATGCACTATTAGTTGTCTGAATGCGTAGGCAATCACCTTACCGTCCTACATCAACACCGTGCCAAGACCAATCTGCGACGCATCACAATATATAGTGAAGGACCCCGAACCTATAAGTAATACCAAAATTGGGGCTGTAGTTAAAGCCGTCTTGAGCTTTTGAAAGTTCTCCTCCCACTCCTCTATCCATCTGAACGGACCACCCTTCTGGGTCAGCCTGGTCATAGGTGTTTCAATAGATGAAAATCCCTTAACAAAATGACGGTAATACCCCACCAACCCAAGAAAACTGCGGATCTCCGTAGCTGATGACAGTCTAGGCCAGCTCTGCACTGCCTCCACCTTCTTCGGATCTACCTTGATCCCATTCCTCGATACCACATGACCCAAGAATTCCACTGAGTCTAGCCAAAACTCACACTTCAAAAATTTAGCATACAACATCTTCTCTCGCAGAGTCTGAGGCACAGTCCTCAGGTGCTGCTCATGATCCTCCCGAGTCCGGGAGTAAACCAGAATATCGTCAATAAACACAATGACAAAGAAGTCAAGATAAGGCCGGAATACACTGTGCATCAAATGCATAAAGGCTGTTGGGGCATTGGTCAGCCCAAAATACATAACAAGAAACTCATAGTGACCATATCGGGTCCTGAAAGCAGTCTTCGGGATATCTGACTCCCGAATCTTTAACTGATGATAGCATGAACGTAACTCAATCTTGGAGAACACTCTGGTACCCTGTAACTGATCAAATAAGTCATCAATACGAGGCAATGGATACATGTTCTTCAATGTAATTTTGTTCAGCTGGCGATAATAATTACACATACGCATAGAACCATCCTTCTTCTTTACAAACAAGACTGGAGCACCCCAAGGTGATATACTGGGCCGAATGAAGCCCTTATCAAGCAACTCCTGCAACTGCTCCTTCAACTGCTTCAACTCAGGAGGAGCCATACGTTGTGGAGGAATAGAGATGGGCTGAGTGCCCGGCAACAAATCAATGTCGAAATCAATATCTCTGTCGGGCGGCATGCCCGAAAGATCAGCTGGAAACACATTTGGGAAATCCCTCCCTACTGGAACTGACTCAACTGTAGGGGTATCAATACTGACATCTCTCACATAAGTTAAATACGCGTCGCACCCCTTCTCAACCATTCGTTGAGCCTTAAGAAATGAAATAAGTCTACGGGGAGTATACTCTAAGGTACCTCTCTACTCTAATCGTGGTAAGCCTAGCATAGCCAGCGTCACGGTCTTAGCGTGAAAATCAAGAATAGCATAATGGGGCGACAACCAGGCCATGCCCAAGGTAACATCAAAATCTACCATGCTGAGCAATAATAAATCGGCTCTGGTCTCAAAACTACTAAGAGCAATAAAACACGACCGATACACGCGGTCTACAACAAGAGAATCTCCCACGGGAGTAGACATATAAATAGGAGAACTCAAAGAATCTCGAGATACGCCCAAATGTGGGGAAAAATAAGAGGACATATAGGAATACGTAGAGCCTAGGTCAAATAATACCGACGCATCTCTATGACAGACGGGAACAAAAACTGTAATGATAGAGTCTGAAGAAACTGTCTCTGTAGGGGCCAAAAGAGCATAATACCTGGCCTGGCTGAGGAGGTGGGGCGGTAGCTAGTGCTGGAATCATGGCCTGAGGACCCGGTGGAGCACGTGGTGGCCGAGAAGTCTGTGAAGGTTCAACCCTCCTGAGTCTGGGGCAATCCCTCACCATATGGCGGGTGTCGCGACACTCAAAACAACCCCTCAGAAGGCGTGGCTACTGCGACTGACTCGGGTCGGTCTGTTGGACTGGCCACTAAAAGCACCCCAAGCAGGAGGCACACTAGATACTGGCGGTGCATAATAAGGCTCCTGGGGCCTAGAAGGGGCTGGAACACCACTGGTGGATGGAAGAGCTGAATGAACGAGGCGAATCACATAACCCCTACCATGGAGAGATACTGGGGCACGAGCAACAGAGTAAGAACCAGTCTCTCGATACCTCTTGGCCTCTCTCTCCTCTCGATCCCGGGTAAGCATGCCCTCCAGTCTCCTGGAAATACTCACAACCTGCTAATAAGGGTTATCCATCTCCAACTCCTTGGCTATACCAATCTGGATACTGGGATGGAGTCCCTCAATAAACCGCCGAACCCTCTCTCGAACTGTGGCAACCAAGGCCGGTGCATGTCAGGCCAAATCACGGAAGCGAACTGCATACTCTGAGATAGTCATAGCACCCTGGCGCAGCTGCTCAAACTCCGCGTGCCATGAGTCCTTGAGGCTTTGAGGGACATACTCTCTCAAAAACATGTCCATGTAAATGAAGCTGCCTCATCCGGACTACTCAACTCATAAGCACGCCACCAGTGATAGGCTGCTCCTCTAAGCTGGCAAGTGGTAAAAGAAACACTACTCGTCTCCACTACGCCCATAGTACGGAGAATACGATGGCACTCCTCCAAAAACCCCTGAGCATCATCTGTAGCCAATCCGCTGAAGGTAGGTGGGTGGTACTTCTTATACCTCTCAAGTCTGAGTTGCTCTGCCTCAGAAGTGGTTGTCCTAGTCTCGTGCTGAACCAGAGCTATCGGCGGCATAAGAATGAACTCTGGGGCCTGATCAACCTGGACCCTCTGCTCAGGAGTACGGGCTGCGGGAGTCTGTGCCCCTCCTCAGGCCTGAGATGTGGCGGGAGCTAACGGAATCAATCCAGCCTAAGCTAAGGTGCTGAACATGCTCATGAACTGGGCTAGAGTCTCCTGGAGGGCTGGTGCAGCAATAAGAATCTCCGGTGTCTCCCTACAGCCGGAACTTCTGGGGGCTCCTCTGTCGCAGCTCGCACGGGTGCTTTGGCTACACCGCGTGGCCGTACTCTACCCGGGTCCCGGTCCCGTCCCCGGCCTCTGGCGGCTCTAGCAGGGGGCGCAGGTGCCTGATCATCAGATCCTCGATCCTATACGGGGCCTCACCATCTGTGAGAATGAATAGAATAGAAAATTTTTAGAATTTGATGCCAATAACTCGCATGACAAGGAATAAACTGGCTAACAGTTCCATAGCCTCCCGAAGATAAGTACAGACGTTGTACCGATCCGCGAGGCTCTAATAAACTGGCTTGTGACTCACGAAACCTATGAACCTAGAGCTCTAATACCAACTTGTCACGACCCAAATTCTCCCTCCGTGAATCATCGTGACGGCACCTAGTCTCTACGACTAGGTAAGCCTAACACTTACGGAAATGAGATGAAAAAGTTGAAAATTTAACAACTAACTGTAACAGATATTTTAATAAGCAATTGAGATACCGCTCAGCATTTACAATAATCACCTCTCAAAATATACATGACACTCCCAAGACCCGAAACACCGTAAGTCACAAGCTTCTATGAAGTTCTAACTAATCTATACATCAGTGTGTATAGAAATAAGAGAAGAATCAACACGGGGCGATAGAGGGGGACTCCGAGGATCTGCGAGCGCGGGCAGATGTACCTTGAACTTCTCCGAAACAGCAATGACTGCAACTAAGGACGAGGCTGTTAAAATGAAACTGGATCTGCGCACAAAAAGCATGTGCAGGAAAGGGCGTGACTACACCACAGTAATATCCAGTAAGTGCCGAAGGCTCGGTCGAGTAGTGACGAGGTCAGGTTAGGCCCACTAGTATATAATAATAAATATAGGAGAATAAGCAGTATAATAAGAGACTAAAGTTCATGCTATCTTCCACAAGTCCAAAATGATCCGTTAATCATCCGAAATCTACTCGAGGCCCCCGGGACCTCAACCAAACATACCAACCAATCCTAAAATATCATACGAACTTAGCTGAGCCCTCAAACCACATCAAACAATGCTAATATCACAAATCTCCCTCCAATTCAAACTTAAAGAACTTAAAACTTCTAAATCCGACATTCGATGCCGAAACCAACCAAACCACGTCCGATTTATCCCAAATTTCGCACACAGGTCATATTCAACCCTACGGACCTATTCCAACTTCTGTAATCGGAATCCGACCCCGGTATCAAAATTCCACTACCGGTCCAAATCTCCAAAACTTTGACTTTCGCTATTTCAAGCCTAAATGAACTACAGACCTCCAAAACACTCTTCGGACACGCCCCTAAGTCCAAAATCACCTAATGGAGCTGACGGAACCGACCGAACTCCATTCCGGATTCATCTTCACTGTAACACCCCGAAACATTTTGAAGAACTTAAATGTAAAGCCCGGTAAAATTTGCAAAGAAAATAATGTTTCATGGTGCCGAACTAGGATTACGTGTTTGAGGATTATAGAAATTCTTCGCGGCTCGCAAGCTTGCCGTGGATCGGACATGACAGGACATGGCCATGGCACGACGTAGGACATGGCAAGACATGGCAGGACATGGAAGGGCATGGCCAAGGCACAACGTCGCACCACGTCGCACCATGTCTAGTGCTAGCCAATGTTTAACATGATGTCAAGCGCAATGATGTTGGTGGTTGGTGGTCGTGGGTGGCGGTGGTGGAAAATTGCAGTGGTTCGAGCGGTAGTGAGCGGCGACGGTTGGTGTGACGCTTGGTGGTTCGCGGCGGTGGTTTGATATCGGAATCACTTATGGTGGTTGTCACAATGGAGGTGCGTCATGGTTATTGGTGGTTGGTCATCTATATGTTTTTATAATAATATTATGTATTTTACCTATATTTTACATATGTTTTATTAAATTTTATGTATTTTTTGTAATTTTAAATAGTTTTTATGGTACTTTTTTTATTAAATATTTATTATTTTATGTGTTATATTATTAATAGATGTATTGGAAATTTTCTCCATTGTTTTTTCTATATTTATAATAATTTTCTTATTTGTTTGTATTTTATTGAGCATTTTTTCGTTTTATAATAAATATTAATTAAAAAATTATTATTTTTGTAAAAACTATCATTTACAATGTTTAAAAGTCATTTGTGAATGTATTAGCTAAGTTGTACTTTGGTTTGTGCATTTTGGTGTTCTACATGTCTATTATGATTCTCTGACCAAAACATGTCTACTCCTGTCATTTGGGTTTTTTTTAAGACATATATAAGGGGGGTAGAGGTGTTGAAAGGCACCTCAAGGTGCTTGCTTCCAGGCCGAGGCGGGCATGCACGGAGGACGCTGGCATACGGCGTGGGCATTGGGGGCATGCACGGCTTGTCTGTGCTACGTCCCCGATGTTCACAAAGCGTGTCGGCAAGTACTCGTGTGTGCTCGTAGCACGTCTGGTGCTGGGCATCGCTTGTGGCGGCAGATGGCTTTTGGCAACGGAACGGTGGAGCGTCGTGCAAGTAGCGACACAAGGTGTCGTGCGCATGGGGCTAAGCTCACCTAATGGGTCAGTTGGAAGCAATTATGCGGTCGACTATGCGACCGCATAACTGTTATGCGGTGTACTGTGCGACCGCATAACTGTTATGCGGTGTACTATGCGACCGCATAACTGTTATGCGGTGTACTATGCGATCGCATAACTGTTATATGGACCGCATAGTGACCTCAGACTCAGGCAGATTTTTGGTCATTTTGGACACCAATTATGCGGTCGCATATGCGACCGCAGAACCTGTTCCGGAGCTTTATTTTTGGGTTTTTAAAACCAGACCCTACTTCGTTAAATACACGCAAAGGGTCATTTTTGAGAAAATATTCTGATGTTTTAGAGAGAAGGGAGAATGTTTTAGAGAGAGAGAAAAAACTCTAGGCTAATTATTCATCAAGTCTTACCCATATCTTGAAAGATTAACAAGGAAAACCCACAAGTTCTTCATCTAAGAGGTAAGGTTCCATACCCTAGTTTACAATGTCGAATTTGGGTAGAAGATTGTTATTTAGGAGTATGATTCATGGGTATGAGAGTATTATTTATACATGCATGTACCAATAAGAATTGTGGGAAGATTGCTGAACTTAAATAAGTAAGGAGTGGGTTGTGGAGTGAAGGAAATCTTGTAGAAGAACCTTGTAGTTAAATTTGCACACCTAGTGTTTGATAAAATGCTTAAATGAGCTGAGACTATGAATATCTTCCTAATTATGGTTCAATTTTGTTGTGTCTCAAATAGATTGGGATTGCTAGAATTTCCGGAATGTTGTAGTAATTTAAGGAAAGCTCAATTGAGGTATATTACCTAAACCTTCTCTCTTGGAATTGAATTCCATAATGTTTCCGTGAGTTTCAAAGTATGGGTTGCGTATTAAAATGTGGTGGCTTGAATCATATTTCAAAAGAAAGCTAGCATGCCAAATTGTATGAGAAAAGCTTAATATTCTTAAGACTCTTAATTGCTCATATGTGTACCTAAAGTCTTGATTGGGAATGTCTTATTGTTGATAACCTATAAAGATGGTTGAAAGTGAAATTAGTGAATTGGGGATATAAAGTGTAGCCAACGTGACAATAGTGAAGGTATACTTGTGGCCAATGGTGCCGATGTAATGAAATAATGCGAGAAAGATTATGAAATGAGCTTTGACTCGACTATTCCAAAATTGACTTCGATAATATAATCGGGTAACAGTTTATGAACTCAAGTGATGCCCATATGTGGCTGTTTTAGCTAATGCTATGCTTTGTAAGTAATTTTCAATGTGCTTTGCATTCTTACATATTCGTGAGTGGAAATTGTGTATGATTTTAATGTGTGCTTCGATTGCCAATCATTTTACTCAATTTATTGGAAAGATATCGATTATGTTTAAAGCCTTCATTACTAATGAACTTAAAGTTGTGATTTTCGGAATATTCTACTTGTTGATAATGATGATGATGATCTATGAAAGGGAAGAAATAAAAGTGTGGAACATAGAATACGGCCATTGCGCCATAAATAAAGAATCATATGGTTAGCAAAAAGACCCAATGAAATAATAATGTTGTAAGTGGTTAAAAGTACGGATTAGGTGATATGTGATGTGAAAGGTTATGAGATGTACGTATTTGTACTTTTGTTTCCAATGTGTTATGAAACCCTATGGACGGTCTATGAAATGTATAGGTATATTGTGTTATGAAACCATATGGACGGTCTATGAAATGCATAGGTACATTGTGTTATGAAACCCTATGGACGGTCTATGAAACGCATAGGTATATTGTGTTATGAAACCCTTTGGACGGTCTATGAAAGGCATAGGTATATTGTGTTATGAAACCCTATGGACGGTCTTTGAAACGCATAGGTATATTATGTTATGAAACCCTATGGACGGTCT
>AWOL01S0037068.1:0-29378 GCA_000715115.1 Nicotiana otophora | reverse complement strand
ATATAAAGTGTGGCCAACGTGCCAATAGTGAAAGTTATACTTGTGACCAATGGTGCCAATGAAATGAAATAATGTGAGAAAGATTATGAAATGAGCTTTGACTCAACTATTCCAAAATTGACTTCGACAATATAATCGGCTAACAGTTTATGAACTCAAGTGATGCCCATATGTGGCTGTTTTAGCTAATGCTATGCTTTGTAAGTAATTTTCAATGTGCTTTGCATTCTTACATATTCGTGAGTGGAAATTGTGTATGATTTTAATGTGTGCTTCGATTGCCAATCATTTTACTCAATTTATTGGAAAGATATCGATTATGTTTAAAGCCTTCATTACTAATGAACTTAAAGTTGTGATTTTCGGAATATTCTACTTGTTGATAATGATGATGATGATCTATGAAAGGGAAGAAATAAAAGTGTGGAACATAGAATACGGCCATTGCGCCATAAATAAAGAATCATATGGTTAGCAAAAAGACCCAATGAAATAATAATGTTGTAAGTGGTTAAAAGTACGGATTAGGTGATATGTGATGTGAAAGGTTATGAGATGTACGTATTTGTACTTTTGTTTCCAATGTGTTATGAAACCCTATGGACGGTCTATGAAATGTATAGGTATATTGTGTTATGAAACCATATGGACGGTCTATGAAATGCATAGGTACATTGTGTTATGAAACCCTATGGACGGTCTATGAAACGCATAGGTATATTGTGTTATGAAACCCTATGGACGGTCTTTGAAATGCATAGGTATATTGTGTTATGAAACCCTATGGACGATCTTTGAAACGCATAGGTATATTGTGTTGTGAAACCCTATGGAAGGTCTTTGAAACGCATAGGTATATTGTATTATGAAACCCTATGGACGGTCTTTGAAATGCATTGGTATATTGTGTTATGAAACTCTATGGACGTTCTTTGAAACGCATAGGTATATTGTGTTATGAAACCTTATGGACGGTTTTTGAAACGCATAGGTATATTGTGTTGTGAACCCCTATGGACGGTCTTTGAAATGCATAGGTATATTGTATTGTGAAACCCTATGGACGGTCTTTGAAACGCATAGGTATATTGTGTTATGAAACCTTATGGACGGTCTATGAAACACATAGGTATATTGTGTTATGAAATCCTATGGACGGTCTATGAAACGCATAGGTATATTGTGTTATGAAATCCTATGGACGGTCTATGAAATGCATAGGTACATTTTGTTATGAAATCCATTGTGATATGAAATCCTGTGGATGGTCTATGAAACGTATAGGTGCATTGTGTATAAGAGGTATAGATGTACGGTATGAATAAACACTGTGGACGGTCTATGAAACGCATAAGTGTATAATATGATATGTGAACACTAAGGACAGTTTAATGAGACACATTATAAATGCAGACAATAGGTGCCCCTTTTGTTGTCCTTGTTTCTACAGATTGTTTCAATTACATTATATTATGTGTTCCACGTATAGATCGTATGGGCATTCTATTTTGAAAGAGAATTTCTAGCTATACATACTAGTGTTATTCGACAGTACTAATGTCCCTTTTGCTGGGGGCGCTGCATCCTTAATGGATGCAGGTGGTTCTACAGTAGGTGGCATTGATCAATGATAGTAGTACACTCCTTTTAGCCGATTTGGTGAGCCCCACTTCATTTCGGGGTCATGTATCTTTTGTTTCTCATGTACTTTGTGGTTGAGGTATAGCCGGGGTCTTGTTGCCGGCATTTCCATATTACTCTTCAGTTGTACTTAGAGGCTCTGTAGACAGGTTGTGGGTGGTATTTGATGTTGGGAATTGAATTAGAACTATTGGTGTTTGGCAACATGTTTTTCATTAAATCTATAAACTCGTACTATTTTGGAAATATTGAATGATGCCGTTAATGAGAATGAAATGTAAGCGGTTAATAAAATCTCTTCAGTATTTGATTAACGGAGTACATCTCCTCTTTATTTATTAATGAATCTGGGTAGAATGAAATATAACAGACTTGCTCAATTGGGTTCACTCAGTTGAGCGCCGATCGCGCTCTTCGGTTTTAGGGCGTGACATTCACACAATTCCAACTATGGTCCAAATCCTAAGACTTAAGCCTCCATTTAGGGACTAAGTGTCCCAAAACACTCCAAAAACCAAAAAGAAACCTCCCGGCAAGTCACAATAGCAGAAAAGGATACGGAGAAAATAGTTAATAGGGGATTGGGGCTATAACTCTCAAGACGACCGGCCGGATCGTCACAAAACGGGTATTGACTTTGATGATATCAGACTTGAATTTTTATTTCAGAACTTGGAATAGGTTTGTTTTATTGTATGGAACTTGAATGCGAAGTTTGGTTGTGATCCGAGCTGGTTAGGCATGCATCAGACGCTTGGTTGGAAGTTTAGATGTTTTGAACTTAAGAGTTATGTAAGTTGAGTTTTGATGCTCACAGATGCGAGGTTTTAGCCGCAAAAGCAACGTCGCACAATCGACACTGGGGGCCGCAGTTGCGAGATCCCTAACAAACTTTTTTTTATTTCGAGGGTTTACTCTTTTTTCGTTATTTGGAGTTTTGGAGCTCGGGTTTGAGGAGATTTTTATCACCACTTTAAGGGTAATTATTTTTTACTTGGATTTGATTACGTATCTCATTTTTCCATGGTTTGTACACTTAGAATATATATTGGAATTAGGAAATTGAGATTTTTGTGCTAGATATTGGAATATATACATGCTTCTTTATACATATCTTCGCAATATGTTGCTGACTGAAGGATGAAGACACGGTACATATCTTCTCTATATGTTAACATGCGCATATTAACTTGATTGTTTATGCATATCATCTCTATATGCAAATGATGATGATTCAATGCATATCTTCTCTATATGCGGAGTTGTTAAACTTTATAAGGCTTTGGCACATCTTCTCGATGTGCACTGATGTTGTACTTATATTTCATTATTAGATTTCGATATTGTTGCCTTGTAGTTGCATATTTATGTACTAAATAGGTTGTTAAGTAAGTATCATTGGTAATTCTTTTTACTAACTCACTAAGGTTAGTCATGATACTTACTGAGTATATGGGGATGGTTGTACTTATACTACACTTTACATTTAGTTGTGCAAATTCAGGTGTTTGACCTAGTTGAGTATTGTGAGCTAAGCTATTGTTGTGCTGTTGAGACCGAGGCACATCTTCTTATTGATCGCAATCCCTAGCTCTCTTCCTATCTTTCATTTACTGTTATTGTTTTAGAGAATATTGTTTACTAACAGACTTATATTCATATTGTAGAGCACATGGTGTTACTAGTCATGTGGATTTATGTATTGTCTCGGTTTCTATCCATGGTTATTTGACTCTCATACCAATTTATCATGTTATTGTTATTTCATTTCGATGTTGTTACTATGATTGGCTTGTCTAACAACTGGTTGAGACGCCATCATGACTGATGGTGGTTTGTGGTCGTGACAGCTGCATACCCGTTCGTAAGCCTTGAAGTCATCTTCTTATATCCCTATTATTGTTCATTTATTTCAGACACTATTGTATTTATTTCAGACCTTGTATTTAGCACTCTTCAGAGCTCATGTACTCAGTGGCACCAGTCTTGGAGAATTATTTAGACAGTTATATCCTTTTTAGACTTATTATGTAATTTCGAAGGTTTTACTCTTTATTTACAATATTATGTTGTTAAATATTTAGTTTTATCTCTTTAATTACTGCTAAGTGTTGCCTTATCTCGCGAGTGAAATTAGTCCATCATGACTCCTTTGGTTGGGATTTTGGATCATGACGAAAGTCAAATGTGCTTGTACTTAATAGGAATCATTAAGGACTAAAATAGGAATAATGTAATATCATAAAGACTAAAAATATTATTCCTTTTATTCTTTTTACTTTATATCTAAATCCCTTGAAGATATGCTTATTAAAATAAAGGTGGGTCTGACCCCTTTACACTCTATTGATAAAGTCTATTTATCACGAGTCCACTTCCAACCAAGAGGTTGTTTGCTCTGATAGTAAGCACCCTCAATTTCCAACCAAGAGGTTGTGAGTTCGAGTCATCCCAAGAGCAAGGTGGGGAGTTCTTGGAGGGAAAGATGCTGAGGATCTATTGGAAACAGCCTCTCTACCCCAGGGTAGGGGTAAGGTCTCCGTACACACTACCCTCCCCAGACCCCACTAGTGGGATTATACTGGGTTGTTGTTGTTATTGTTATTGTTGTTGTATTCATCACGAGTCCATGGGTAAGGTGGGATTTACCCACTTTCTTATTTTTTTATTACCATTCTATTTCAGTTATCCCATACTTTAGATCTATATAAATTATTTTCAAAATTATTCATATATATATATATAGAGAGTCCTCTTTAATATTATATTATGCACTTTGCTAATTTTAGTTGCTAATTCGGTGCTTCAATATGAATTCGCATGTTGGATCGGATTGGTCGCCCGTAACATTGTTATAATAGGACTAGGTTGCCCACCTAAATAATATGGCCACTGGATCAGGTTGGTCGCTACAACAGTCTGTGTTGGATCGGGTTGCTCACTGCAACAAATATGATATGAGTTCTTATGTTTAATTTATGATATTGTTTGCCTTCATGGATTTTGCCATGCTATTTCACGGATATAGTCTCATCCTCATTGGGTTGAGATATATTTGGTTGGTTTACTTGAGAAACGTGGTCGTTACTCCTTTTAGTTGAACATTTTTTTATTTCTCGTATTTATTCTCGTTATTTCTCTTGCTATTTTTATTGTATATTGGTTGCACAAGTTTATAATGTAAGTACTTTGTCATAGCTTTGTCAGTACCTCGTCGAGGTTAGGCTCGATACATACAGAGTATATTGCGTTTGTTGTACTCATACTATACTTCTGCACTTCTTATGCAGATTCAGGGTTGGTCCCCATGGAGTCCCGTTAGGTGCTTAGCTTGGACACTTGGCGGATTTAAGGTAGTGCTGCATATCCATTCGCAAGCCTTGAAGTCATCTTCTTATATCTCTATTACTGTTCACTTATTTCAGATAGTATTGTATTTATTTTAGACCTTGTATTTAGTACTTTTTAGAGCTCATATGCTCGATGGCATTAGTCTTAGCCAATTATTTTGATAGTTGTATTGGTTTTAGATTTATTATATAATTACAGAGCTTTTACTCTTTATTTACTATATTATGCTATTAAATATTAAGTTTTATCTTTTTAATTACTGCTAAATATTGATTTATCTAGCGAGTGGAGTTAAGCACCATCACGACCCTTTTGGTTGGGATTTTGGATCATGAACAAGAGACAAATATACTTGTACTTAATCGGATATCACGAGGACTAAACTAGGAATAATGTACCAGCACAAGGATTAAAAATATTATTGTGTTTCTTCTTTTTATTACTTTATCTCTAAATTTCTTCAAAATGTGCTTATTAAAATAAAGGTGGGTCTGATCCCTTTCCACTCTATTGATAAAACCTCCAATTATCACGGGTCCATAGGTATATATATATATACTATACGATACTACTATACTAAAAGTACGAAGGCACTTAGCGAGATGTCATTCATCTTTTTTACCCTTTTAAAGTAGAGTTTACACTAGATAAAATAATAATTTGATTATATCCCTAATGTTTAGGAATAGTAATTATTTTTCTAATATTCAAGACTTTTTTTGTCAACAGAATTGTTTTTTATTAATAATTTCCTTATGAATTTCCTACTATTTAGGAATAGTCGCTTTTTCTAATATTTAAAATTTTAAAATAAATTAAAATTTTACCTTACACAAAGTATTTTCTTATTTGACTATGTATCATAGCTACTACTACAATTCTAAGGTACGTTACCTAATACTTACAACCTTGAAGTCTCAATTACAAAAAAGGAAATTTTTGTATATGGTTCTATGTAAAGGACTAAAGGCACATAAACTTCGACGACTACTTGACCAAAAGTTTCAAACGTATATTTCTCCTATAGGTCGTGATTGCGTCTAACCTTATCGCTAGGCAAGCCAACAGTGAACTAATCATGTGATTGTTTCTTTTAACATTTTAGAAATAGCTGATTTTTAGTTAGTGCATAATAGGAAGTAAAAGTTTAAATAACATGGGAGATAAATAAAAACAATTTAGAGAAAATATCCAAAAAATCATTATGTGTTTATTAACATAATTTTCAAGACCTGGTATCACAAGTGTATGAGCTACTAGTAGAATATACAAAAATACTACACTACTGTCTGAAGTGAAATAGACAGAAAGTAAACAAAAGAAAGACTTCGGGTGCTGCAGAATGAGCTCGGAAGGCAGCTCACCGCTAAGTCTCAAAGAAGTCAAGGATGCGCGCCGGACTGATAACCAGATGCACATGCCTCAGATCATCCACGATTAGTGCAGAAGTGTAGCGTGAGTACATAAACAACATGTACCCAGTAAGTATCTAGTTTAACCTCGAAGAAGTAGTGATTAGGGGTCGACTTTGACACTTACTATGGGATAACAATAAAATACCGAATTTTTAATTTAAGCATGATCTATATAAACACAACTGAAAGCTCACTAACAAGAAATAAATAAACAATTCTTTCACTAAGGGTAAATCCCAAATTAATTTCTATCATTTAACAAATTAATCTCTCAAGCTAATAAAATAATATCAATTATAATTGGGTTCCAAGAATTTATTGCGCACGAATTATGCCGAGGTCATACGGCCCGATCCGACATACAAATATATAAATTGTGCACTGCCGAGGGTCGAACGGCACGAACCATTGATGCATTTATTCTATTACCGAGGCGTTCGGCCCGCTCCACAAGAAGAGAAAATACTTTATAAACAACCGATTCAAAGATTATTAAGAGGCTAATATTAAAAGAAATTATCAATTCTCATTAGCGGTCAAGTAACCCGTCCAAAACTCAAGTAAAGGAAATTTGACCTTTTACAATTCCTTTATCAAGTTTCAATATATTTTAAACAATTAAATTAGCAGGTATTGTGCAAACATTACAAGTATAACATGATTGGGGTTCTAGACTATCCGGACATAAGCATACTTAGTAGCTACGTACGGACTCTCGTCACCTCGTACATACGTAGCCCTCACAAATAGAAGCACATGTTAAATCAATCCACCTATGGGGTTCATTCCCTCTTACAAGGTTAAAAAAGAGACTTACATCATCTCAAAGCTTACTTTCCGGTCTACAATTATGCTTTAAACCATCAACTCGGTGCCAAACAACTCGAAACTAGTCAAATATTATATAAAATAGTCAATACATGGTCAAACCTTTGAAGAAAGTTGTTACCCATAACCTTATGAACTCAAATATATAATTTTCACTAAATTCCATAATCATTTTCGTGGTTAAATCCCATTTTTATCAAAAACCTATATTTTTCATCTAAACCCATAATTTCTACAAATTTACATATTAATATATATCCATAATCTATGTATTAAACTCACATTAGGTAGAAATTACTTATCTTCAATAGCTAGGTTGAAATCCCCATTTTTGAAGCTTCAAAATCGCCCAGGAGTGCAACAAATGAACCCAAAAATACCTAAGTCCCGACTTAAATGAAGTGTTCTGGCTTCTGTGATTTTCGCATCTACGGTCAGGGGACTGCATCTGCGGTCCCGCTTCTGAGTCACCAAGCCCGCTTCTGCGGAACTCCACAGGACCAGCACTGGCCGCATCTGCGAACGTGTTTCTACTTTTGCGGTCTCGCTTCTGCGGCTTCTCATCGCAGAAGCGGGGTCGCTTCTGCGCAAAACCCTTCGCTTCTGTGGGCCATGGCCAAATGCTCCAATCCGCTTCTGTGGCCAAAATCCCGCATCTGCGGGCTCACACCTGTGGCCCAAAGCTCGCAGGTGCGGGCACACCAGAACTGGTGCACCAGCAGCCCTCTTGAGTTTTAACTCAATTCGCGTACCGTCCGAATGGCCTCCAGGGCCCCCAAGGCCCCGCCCAAACATACCAACAAAACTAAGAATCGCACACTAAAACCGAATTGAATCAAAATATGAATTTCAAGTTTCCAAATTGCTCCGAACGCGCCGAATCATACTTAGACTACTCAGAATGACACCAAATTTTTCAGGCAAGTCTTAAATCACCATACGGAACTACTCCCAAGCTCGGACTCCCAATTGGACCTTGATAACACCAAATCCTACTTCAAATCAAATTTAAAGAACTTTAAAACCTTCAAAGAGCCAACTTTCACTATTAGGCGCCGACGCTCTCGGGTCATCCAAAACCCGATCCGAACATACGCCCAAGTCCGAAATTATCATACGAACCTATTGGAACCGTCAAATCTAGATTTCGAGGCCATTTACTCAAAACATTGACCGAAGTCAAACTTAGCCTTTTAAAGCCAAACCAAGAAACCAAGTGTTCTGATTTCAACCTGAATCCTTCCAAATCCCGAACTAACCATCCCCGTAAGTCATAAAATAGTAAAAGCACATACCGGAAGTCTTATTTAGGGGAACAGGGTTCTAAAAAGCAAAACGACCGGGCAGATGGTTACATTCTCCACCTCTTAAATAAACGTTCGTCCTCGAACGGGTCTAGAATCATACCTGAAGTGCTAAATAAGTATGGATATCTGCTCCGCATGTCCTCCTCGGACTCCGAAGTTGCCTCCTCAACTGGTTGGCCCCTCCACTGAACCTTCACCGTGAAAATCCTCTTGGACCTCAACTGGCAAACATGCCTATCAACAATGGCAATTGGCTACTCCTCATAACCCAGGCTCTCATCTAATTGAATCATGCTGAAGTCTAATACATGTGACATGTCGGCATGATACCTCCGGAGCATAGACACGTGAAAAATCGGATGAACTCCTGATAGACTGGGAGGCAAAGCAAGTTTATAAGCAACCTCCCCAACTCGTCTCAACACCTCAAATGGGCTTATAAACCTTGGGCTCAACTTGCCCTTCTTCCCGAACCTTCTCGCCTACCATAAATGATAAATCATGCTCCTTCTGATCCGTGTAACTCTTCTATCTGGACTGTGCTGTGCGAAGTCGCTCCTGAATCAACTTTACCTTTTGCAAGTTATCCTTCACCAAATCGGTACCGTATAACTTAGCATCGCTAGGCTCAAACCATCCGATGGGAAAACGACATCGCCGACCATATAAAGCCTCAAATGGAGTCATCTCGATGTTGGACTGATAACTGTTGGCGTAAGAAAACTTGGCCAAAGTAAAGAATTGATCCCATTGCCCTCCAAAGTCAATCATACATGCTCTGAGCATGTCCTCCATGATTTGAACTGTCCGCTCCGACTGCCCGTTGGTCTGTGGATGAAAAGCTATGCTGAGCTCTACACGGGTACCCAACTCACTCTGTATTGCTCTCAAGAAATGCGAAGTGAACTGAGGGCCTCTATCTGATATGATGGAAACAGGCACACCATGCAACCGAACTCTCTCCTGAATATAAATTTGGGCCAACCTCTCTAAAGTATACGTGGTCGCCATCGGAATGAAGTGTGCCGACTTGGTCAACCTGTCTACAATGACCCAAACTGCATCAAACTTCCACAAGGTCCGCGGCAACCCAACTATGAAGTCCATAGTAATGCGCTCCCATTTCCAGTCAGGTATAGTCATCTATTGGAGTAGGCCACCTGGCCTCTGGTGCTCATACTTAACCTACTGACAATTTAGACACGTCGCAACATAATCAACTATGTCCTTTTTCATCCACCGCCACCAATAATGTTGCCTCAGGTCGTGATACATCTTCATAACACCTGGATGAATAGAATACCGAGAATTGTGTACCTCCTCTAGAATCCTCTCCCTCAAGCCATCGACATTAGGAACACATAGATGACCCTGGAGTCGCAGAACACCATCCTCGCCGATAGAACCTCCTTAGCACCACCTTATAGTATCGTCTCTCTGAGAACCAACAAGTGCAGATCATCAAACTGACGAGCCTTGATCTGCTCAAAAAGAGAAGACTCGGCAATGACACATGCAAGAACCCGGCTGGGCTCTGAAATATCTAGCCTCACAAGTCTATTAGCCAAGGACTGAATGTCCAAGGCTAGTGGTCTCTCCTCTGCTGAAATGAAGGCCAAACTACCCATACTCTCCGCCTTTCTGCTCAAGGCGTCTGCAACTACATTCACCTTGCCCGGATGATAAAGGATGGTAATATCATAATCCTTCAGTAACTCAAGCCACCTGCGCTGCATCAAATTTAGATCCCTCCGCTTGAAAAAATGCTGGAAGCTATGATGATCGGTGTAAAGCTCACAGGACACCCCATAAAGATAATGCCTCTAGATCTTAAGAGCATAAATAATCGTGGCCAACTCCAAATCATGTATAGGGTAATTCTTCTCATGGGGCTTCAGCTGACGTGAAGCATATGTAATAACTCGCCCCTCCTGCATTAATACACAACCCAAACTAACGCGTGAAGTGTCGCAATACACAGTATACATCCCCGAACCGGAAGGCAACACTAGAACCGGTGCCATAGTCAAAGCTGTCTTGAGCTTCTGAAAGCTCGCCTCACAATCGTCGGAACAACGGAACGGAGCACCTTTCTGGGTCAATCTAGTCAAAGGTGTTGCAATGGATGAGAAGCCCTCCACAAACCGACGATAATAACGTGCTAATCCCAAGAAGCTCCTGATCTTAGTCACCGTAGTACGACAAGGCCATCTCTAAACTGCCTCAATCTTCTTGGGATCCACCTTAATACCCTCGCCTGATGCAACATGCCCCAAGAATGCTACAGCATCTAGCCAAAACTCACACTTAGAGAACTTAGCGTATAGCTTCTGTTCCCGGAAGGTCTGAAGCACCACTCTTAAATGTTGCTCGTGCTCTTCCATGCTGTGCTAGTAGATCAAAATGCCATCAATGAAGATAATGATAAACGAATCAATATACGTCCTGAACACTCAGTTCATCAAATCCATAAACGCCGCCAGGGAGTTAGTCAAATCGAAGGACATTACTAGAAACTCATAATTACCATATATGGTCCGGAAAGCAGTCTTTGGGACATCTGAATCCCGAATCTTCAATTGATGGTACCCCGATCTCAAGTCGATCTTAGAGAACACCCTAGCACCATGCAACTGTTCAAACAAATCAATAATATATGGCAACGAGTACTTGTTCTTAATGGTGACTTTGTTCAACTGGCGGAATCAATGCACATCCGCATAGTCCCACCTTTCTTCTTCACAAATAATATCGGTGCACCCCACGGCGATACACTCGGTATGACAAACCCCTTTGCTAGTAACTCCTCAAGTTGTTCCTTCAACTCTTCAACTCTTTCGGAGCCATAGGTACAGTAGGATAGATATAGGCTGGGTCTCTGGAGCCAAATCAATGTGGAAATCGATATCACGATCTGGTGGCATGCCTGGAAGATCATAAGGAAACACATCGGAGAACTCCTAGACTACGTGTATTGAATCGATCGCCGGAGTCTCTGCGGTAGTATTGCGAACATAGGCTATATAAGCCAAATAGCCCTTCTCGACCATGTGTCGAGCCTTCATAAAAGAGATGATTTGACTAGGTGTGCTGACAGACGAACCCTTCAACTCCAATCTAGGCAACTCTCGCATCACCAAGGTAACAGTCTTGGTATGGCAATCAAGGATGACATTATATGGAGACAACTAGTCCATGCCCAGGATGACCTCAAAGTCGGTCATATCAAGCAGTAGAAGATCCGCTCTAGTCTCAAAACCACAGAATGTAACAATGCATGATCGATAGAGCTGATCCATAATAACAGAATTGCCCACTGGAGTGGACACATAAACAGGAGTACCCAAGGACTCACGAGGAATATCCAGGAAATGAGCAAACAGAGATGACACATATGAATAAGTAGACCCTGGATTACATAATACCGAAGCATCCCTACCGCAGACAGAAATAATACATTTGATCACGGCATCTAAGGACACTGCATCTGATATGGCCGGGAAAGCATAGAATCTAGCTGGAGTGCCACCTGACTGGCCTCCACCTCTCGGACGGCCCCTACCTACCTGTCATCCGCCTCTAGGCGGCCGAATGGTCGGTGCGGCTACTGGTGCTATATTCATAGGCTGCAAACCCTGCTGCACTGCCTTGCCCCGAAGCTTGGGGCAGAACCTCCGCACGTGGCTGAAATCCCCGCACTCGAAACAACCTCTCGGTACGAAGGACTGCTAACCTGAAGTCTGACCCTGATGGCCTGAGTACCCACTGGAGGAACCCTGAATAGTTGATGGAAGGTTGGAACTCTCTAGCATGGTGCTGAAATAAGGTCGAACTGGTGCACCCTGAGGAGGTGGCGGTGCTGCATATGTGGGCCTGCGAGGCTGACCACTCCCGAAGTGACCCTTGCCCCCAAACAAAGCACCACTAAACCCTCCAGAATAACAAAACCGCTTATCCTCTGGGACCATAGTGGCCTGAATATTGGAGTGAAATCCCGTAACAAACCTCCGTACTCTCTCCGCCTCGGTAGGAAGTATCATAAGTGCATGGCGAGACAACTCAAAGAATCTCGCCTCATAACCAGTCACTGATATCTGACCCTGTTGGAGCTGCTCATACTGAAACCGCAACTCTTTCCTCTAGGAGGGTGGAATATACCTATCCAAGAAAAGGTGTGTAAACTAATCCCAAGTCAAGGGAGAAGAACCTACTTGTCTTCCAAGAAGATGAGACTGCCACCATCTATGGGCCCTGCCCTCCAGCTAGAAAGTGGTAAAATCCACCCCGTGGGTCTCTAATATCCTCATATTGTGCAGTCTATCCCTGTACCGATCAATGAAGTACTGGGGATCCTAATGTCTCTCACCTCCAAAGACAGGAGGGTATATCCTAGTCCATCTGTCCAACAGCTTTTGCGGCTTGCTGGCCGCAGCTAGTCTGGGTTCAGGCACGACTGCTACCACTGGCTGAGCTTCGCCCACGGGTAGTGTGCTCGGGGTTTGATATACAGCAACTGCATGCCCAGGATCCAGAGCAGTAAGGGTCTATGCTCCCCTTCATCCTGAGATGTGGTTGGGTCTACTGGAAACAAACTTGCCTGGGTCATAGTATCCATGAACCATAGCATACGGACAATGACCTCCTGGAAGCCCGGTGCTGACATGAAATCTACCGAGGTTGGCTCTGCTGCAGGCACCTCGCCCTGCTCCTCAATAATGGAATCCTCTACCAGATCCGCTGGTGGCAAGGCTGGAGCAACTCTGGGACATCCTCGTCCCCTACCTCAGGCCGGTGCCCTCTCCCGGCCTCTGCCTCGGCCTCTACCAACAGGGGGAGCAGCTCCTCCTGGGTCTGGAATATCAGTCGTGCGTGTTCTCACCATTTGTGAGAGAATAAGAGAAAGACACTTAGTATAATATCAACTTCACGATAAGAGATGAAGAAAGAGTAGTTTCCTAAATCCTATAGCCTCTCGAAGATAAGCATGGACGTCTCCGCACCGATCCGCACGACTCTATTAGGCTTGCTCATAACTTGTGAGATCTACGTGAACCTAGTGCTCTGATACCATATTGTCACGACCCAATTTCACCTATAGGCCATGATGGTGCCCAACGTTACGGCTAAGTAAGCCAACAGTGAACTAACCATGTGATTGTTTCTTTTAACGTTTTAGAAATAGCTGAGTTTTAGTTAGTGCATAATTAGGAAGTAAAAGTTTAAATAAAATGGGAGATAAATAAATGTTTTTAGAGCAAATGAGATGAGCAAATATCTAAAACATCATCATGTGTCTACTAGCATAATTTTCAAGACCTGGTGTCACAAGTGTATGAGCTACTAGTAGAATATACAAAAATACTACACTATTATCTGAAGAGAAATAGACAGAAAGTAAAAGAAAAAGAAAGACTTCGGGTGCTGTAGAACAGGCTCGGAAGGCAGCTCACTGCTAAGTCTCGAGGAAGTCAAGGATGCGCGCCGGACAAATAACCAGATGCACCTGCCTCAGATCCTGCATGATTAGTGCAGAAGTGTAGCGTGAGTACATAAACAACATCTACCCAGTAAGTATCTAGTCTAACCTCGAAGAAGTAGTGACGAGCGGTCGACTTCGACACTTACTATGGGCTAATAATAAAATACCGAATTTTTAATTTAAGCATGAGCTATATAAACACAGTTGAAAGCTCAGTAACAAGATATAAATAAACAATTCTTTCACTAAGGGTAAATCCCAAATTAATTTCCATCATTTAACAAATTAATCTCTCAAGCCAATGAAAGAATATCAATTATAATTGGGCTCCAAGAATTTATTATACACGAATTATGCCGAGGACGTACGGCCCGATCCGACATACAAATATATAAACTGCGCACTTCCGAGGGTCGAACGGCATGAACCGTAGATGCATCTATTCTATCACTGATGCGTTCGGCCCGCTCTACAAGAAGAGAAAATACTTTATAAACAACCGATTCTATGATTATTAAGAGGCTAATATTAAAAGAAAATACCAATTCTCATTAACGGTCAAGTAACCCGTCCAAAGCTCAAGTAAATGAAATTTGACCTTTTACAATTCCGTTATAAAATTCTAATATGTTTTAAATAATTAATTAGCAGGTAGGGTACAAACATCGCAAGTATAAAATAATTTTGGGTCCTAGACTACCCGGACATAAGCATACTTAGTAGCTACGTACGGACTTTCGACACCTCGTGCGTACGTAGCCCCCACAAATAAAAGCACATATTAAATCAATTCACCTATGGGGTTAAATCCCTCTTACAAGGTTAGAAAAGAGACTTACCTCGTCTCAAAGCTTAATTTTCGGTCCACAATTGTGCTTTAAACCCTCAACTTGGTGCCAAACGACTCGAAACTACTCAAATGTTATATAAAATAGTCAATACATGTTCAAAAGTTCATATCCTAACTATTAAAGTGATTTCTCAACCCTAATTGAAGAATTCCTAAAATTCACCCTCGGGCCCACGTTGTTACTCATAATCTCATGAACTCAAATATATAATTTTCATTAAATTCCATAAGGATTTTCGTGGTTAAATCCCATTTTTATCAAAAACCTAGGTTTTTCATCTAAACCCATGATTTTCACAAATTTACATGTTAAAATCTGCCCATAATCTATGTATTAAACTCTGCGGGCCATGGCCAAATGCTCCAAGAAGCTTTTGTGGCCAAAATACCGCATCTGCAGGCTCACACCTGCGGCCCAAAGCTCGCAGGTGTGGGCACACCAGAACTGGTGCACCAGCAGCCCTCTTGAGTTTTAACTCAATTCGTGTACCGTTCGAATGGCCTCCGGGGCCCCCGAGGCCCCGTCCAAACATACTAACAAGTTTGAAATCATAAGACAGACTAGCTCATACCCTCGGAACGCGTAAAACAATAACAAAACTAAGAATCGCACACTAAAATCGAATTAAATCAAAATATGAACTTCAAGTTTCCAAATTGCTCCGAACGCGCCGAATCATACTTAGACTACTCGGAATGACACCAAATTTTATGGGCAAGTCTTAAATTACCATACGGAACTACTCCAAGGCTCGGAATCCCAATTAGACATTAATAACACCAAATCCTACTTCAAACCAAATTTAAAGAACTTTAAAACCTTCAAAGAGCCAACTTTCACTATTAGGCGTCGAAACGCTCCCGGGTCATTCAAAACCCGATCCGAACATACGTCCAAGTCCGAAATTATTATACGAACCTATTGGAACCATCAAATCCGTATTCCGATGCCGTTTACTCAAAACGTTGACCGAAGTCAAAGTTAGCCTTTTAAAGCCAAACCAAGGAACCAAGTGTTCCGATTTCAACCCGAACCCTTCCAAATCCCGAACTAACCATCCCTGTAAGTCATAAAACAGTAAAAGCACATACGGGGAGTCTTATTTAGGGGAAGGGGATTCTAAAAAGAAAAACGACCGGTCGGATCATTATAGTGTTCAATATAAAATAGTAATAATAATCACTATATAAATAATAAAATTAATTAAGAATTTAGTATTTTTGATGAACTAATATTTAGGATTTTGAGGTCTTCTATCTATTTGTAACTTTGAGTTTCCTACAGTTTTAAGCTTATACAGTGAAAAAGAAGGATTCTACTTCATTCTAGAAAGAATTTCATTGGAATTAATTTATCATGTTTAAAAATTATAGTAAAAAAGAACATAACACTAAATAAATATCGTAGTAAAAGACTTAATGTTTTAGGCAATACCTAAATGACTTACTATATAATGTATATTCCTATTAACAAGATGCAAAAGTGCCTGATTCCTTTAGCAATTTTAAATAATCTTTCTATTGTAAGAGTATATTTGTGTTAACTGGATGGATGAAATTAAATACACAAAATTCTTTTAAAAAGTCAAAAGCATGTAAGATATATGACTCTTAAAAACAAGTTGAACAAATATGCTGATTTGTTTAGTTATGTTCTCTTGTAAATATTTTGAGACACATAAATCTTAACTAATCCATTTTTTTAGGAATAAAAGACATTACTATCTAAAACTTTGAGAAAGAAAAGGTTTTTTAACGTTACAAATTTCTATAATACATCTAAAGATCTAATATCGCTATCTCAATATATTTATATTTCATTGCCTATTGTATGCTAGTTCTTATATATTAGTTGACAATCAAGGATTGTAACTTCAATCAAGTCATCTTCACCAATATGACATTTTGGTAAAGATAACAGAATCCTATAAATTTATAAGAACATAATATAATCAATAATAAGAATATAATTATTACATGTAGGTTTGAATAATTTTGTCATATAAATTTGCTTGAATACTTTATCCTACTATAAGCACAATGTGATAAAAGAAGAGGAAAATAGGTATATATTTGCAAAATAGATTGTGATGACCTGGCCGGTCGTCTTGAGAGTTATAGCCCCGATCCCCTATTAATTATTTTCCTCCATATCGTTTTCTGCTATTTTGACTTGCCGGGAGGGTTCGTTTTGGTTTTGGAGTGTTTTGGGACACTTAGTCCCTAAATGGAGATTTAAGTCTTAGAACTTGGACCGCCGTCGGAACTGTGTGAATATGACTCCGTAATAGAGTTTTGTCGGTTCCATTAGCTCGGTTAGGTGATTTTGGACTTAGGGGCGTGTACGGATAGTGTTTTGGAGGTCTGTAGCTCATTTAGGCTTGAAATGGCGAAAGTCGAAATTTTGAGGATTTTGGCCGGTAGTGAAATTTTTTATATCGGGGTCGGATCCCAATTACGGAAGTTGGAGTAGGTTTGTAAGGTTGAATATGACCTATGTGCAAAATTTGGGGTAAATCAGACGTGGTTTGGTTGGTTTCGGCATCGGTTGTCGAATTTGAAAGTTTCAAGTTCTTTAAGTTTGAATCGGAGGATGATAAGTGATTTTAGCATTGTTTGATCTGGTTTGAGGGCTCGACTAAGTCTGTATGGTGTTTTGGGACTGATTGGTGTATTTGGTTGAGGTCCCGAGGGCCTCGAGTATGTTTCGAATGCTTAACGGATTGAGTTTGGGACTTATGCAATTGCTAAAGCTGATGCACCTGGTGTAATCTCACCTGTGCACTTTGGGTCGCAGGTGCAGCACCGCAGAACCGTCCATGGAGCCGCAGGTGCGGCGATAGATCCGGAGAAGCGGACACACAAAAGCGGAAGAGGAGCGCAGGTGCAGGCCCGCAGATGCGGCCCTTGTTCGCAGATGCGGACCCAGTTCCTCTTAAGTGATTTTCACACCTGCGATGGTATTTTCGCAGGTGCGGTACCGTAGATGTGGTTGAAGGCTCGCAGAAGCGAGATCTCTGGCAGAAAAAGGGCTAAGTGCGAGGGTTTGATTTTATTCTTCATCTTTGGACTTGAGAGCTCGGGATTTGGAGATTTTTCGAGGGATTTTCAGAGGAAGCTTTGGGGTAATGATCCCTAACTCATTTTTAATTGTATTCAATTAATCAATAGTTGTCTTCTCCATTACATTTCGGATATGGGGTTGACAGTTTGGGAAAATATTGAGAAAAGTTCTTAGGCCGAATTTTGGAATTTTGATCGAGACTTTGGTATCGGATTTGAGTAATTTTGGCATGAGTGAACTCATGAGTGAATGGTTGTTCATATGTTTTAACTTTTACCCGTTTCCGAGACGTGGGCCTGGGGAGACTTTTTAGGGTGATTTTTTAATTTCTTGCTTTAGCTTTGATTTCATTAATTAGATTATTTTCTTAAAGTTGTATTTATGGTATGTAATTAATTTTGGCAATATTTGAATCATTCAGAGCCGGATATTCGTGAAAAAGACATTGTTACCGATTATTGAGCTTGGTTCAAGGTACGTGTCTTGCCTAACCTTGTGTGGGGGAAATCCCCTTAGGATTTGGTGTTGTTATGATATGTGAGCGCCGTGTACACGAGGTGACGAGTGCGTACACGGGCTATTTGTAGAAAAACCTAATTTTTATCGAGTAATAGCCTATTTTCATCTTATCTGAGTATAGTAGCATGTGTAGTTATCTTGTTAGTCTAGAATAGCATGTCTAAGTGTCCTAATTACCCATTTAAAACTCTTTGCAGCATGTTTAGTAAATCCCGCTTCTTTATTGACTTGTACTTAGTCTAAATTATAGGTTTTCTTGCTGTAACTGTTATATTCATTTGTTTGATCTGCGCATTTACTTTGGGACAATGGGACGGTATCCCGAGAGATCCTCCCTACATATTTACTTTTGAGACTACGAGGTGGTTCCTCGGGAGATCTCTCTACACATTTACTTTTGAGACTACGAGGTAGTTCTTCGGGAGTTCTCCCTGCATATTTACTTTTGAGACTACGACGCAGTACCTCGGGAGATCTCTTTGTACTTTTATTTTGGGACTACGAGATGGTATCTCGGGAAATCCCCTGCTGTTTATCCCTGTGTTCTGCATTGCTACTTTGCTATGTTCTCCTTGTTTAAATTCCAGTCTCTTATTATTTTGTTATACTCTCCTGCTTATATATTATATGCCAGTAGGGCCTTGACCCGACCTCGTCACTACTCGGCCGAGGTTAGGCTTGGCACTTACAGGGTACCGTTGTGGCGTAGTCACGCCTATTCCTGCATATGTTTTCGGCAGATCCTGGTTCCTTTTACCAGCCTCGTCCTTAGTACATCTGCCCACGCCAGCAGATCCTCGGAGTCCCCCTCTATCCCCCTTCTATTGATTCTTCTCTTATTTTATAGACACTGATGCATTAGAACAGTTAGAACTTCGTAGAAGCTTGTGACTTATGGTGTTCCGGGTCCTGGGAGTGTCATGTATATTTCGAGAGTTGATTATTGTATATGACGAGCGGCATCTCAATTGCTTATTAAAAAAAATATATGTTACTATTACTGTTAATTTTCATGTTTTTCATTTCATTTCTGCAAGTGTTAGGCTTACCTAGTCGTAGAGACTAGGTGTCGCCACGACGATTCACAGAGGGAGAATTTGACGGTTTATATTAGGGACTCCACCCTAGGGAGTTGGAGATAGATATCCCTTATCAGTAGGTTGTGAGTATTGCTAGGAGATTGGAGGGCATGCTTGCCCGGGACCGAGAGGAGAGAGAGGACAAGAGGTCTTGATAGAATGGTTCTTATGCTGGATCTCGTGCCCCAGCAGCTCGCCATGGTAGGGGTTATGTGAGTCGCCCCGTTCATTCAGCTCTTCCGGCTGCCAGTGGTGTTCCATCCCCTTCTAGGCCCCAGGATCCTTATTATGCACCGCCAGTATCTAGTATGCCTCCTGCTCTGGGTGCTTTTAGCGGCCAGTCCAACAGACCTGGCCCGAGTCAGTCGTAGCAGCCACGCCCTCTGAGGGGTTGTTTTGAGTGTGGTGACACCCGCCATATGGTGAGGGATTACCCCAGACTTAGGAGGGTTGCACCTTCACAGACTTCTCAGCCACCACGTACTCCACCGGGTCCTCAGGGCATGATTTCATCACCAACTACCACCCCACCTGCTCGGCCCGCTCGAGGTGGAGGTCGGGGAGATCGAGGTCGCCCTAGAAGGGGAGGACAGGCTAGGTATTATGCTCTTCCGGCTCATACAGAGGCAGTTGCTTCAGACTCTGTCATTACAGGTATTGTTCTGGTCTATCATAGAGATGCGTCGGTATTATTTGACCCAGGCTCTACATATTCCTATGTGTCCTCTTATTTTGCCCTGTATTTGGGCGTATCTCGGGATTCTTTAAGTTTCCCTATTTATGTGTCTACTCCTGTGGGAGATTCTCTTATTGTGGACCGTGTGTATCGGTCATGTTTGATTGCTCTTAGTGATTTTGAGACCAGAGGCGATTTATTATTGCTCAGTATGGTAGACTTTGATGTTATTTTGGGCATGGACTGGTTGTCGCCCCATTATGCTATTCTTGATTATCACGCTAAGACCGTGATGCTGGCTATGCCAGGTTTACCGCGATTAGAGTGGAGAGGTACCTTAGAGTATACTCGCAGCAGAGTTATTTCATTTCTTAAAGCTCAATGAATGGTTGAGAAGGGGTGTGACGCGTATCTAGCTTATGTGAGAGATGCCAGTATTAATACTCCTACAGTTGAGTCAGTTCTAGTAGTGAGGGACTTTCCAGATGTGTTTCCAGCTGATCTTCCGGGCATGCCGCCGGACAAAGATATTGAGTTTGGCATTGAATTATTGCCGGGCACTCAGCCCATCCCTATTCCTCCATATCGTATGGCTCCTCCTGAATTGAATGAGTTGAAGGAGCAGTTACAGGAGTTGCTTGATAAGGGCTTCATTCGGCCCAGTGTGTCACCATGGGGTGCTCATGTCTTGTTTGTGAAGAAAAAGGATAGTTTTATGCGTATGTGTATTGATTATCGCCAGCTGAACAAAGTTACAGTGAAGAACAGGTATCCATTGCCTCATATAAATGACTTATTTGATTAGTTATAGGGTGACAAAGTGTTCTCTAAGATTGACTTACATTCAGGCTATCATCAGTTAAAGATTCGGGAGCCAGATATACCGAAGACTGCTTTCAGGACCCGTTATGGTCACTATGAGTTTCTTGTTATGTCTTTTGGGCTGACCAATGCCCCAGCAACCTTTATGCATTTGATGCACAGTGTATTCCGGCCTTATCTTGACTCTTTCATCATTATGTTTATTGACGACATTCTGGTTTACTCCCGGACTTGGGAGGATCATGAGCAGCACCTGAGGACTGTGCTTGATACTCTGAGAGAGAAGAGTTTGTATGCAAAATTTTCGAAGTGTGAGTTTTGGCTAGACTCAGTGGCATTCTTGGATCATGTAGTATCGAGTGATGGGATCAAGGTAGATCCGAAGAAGGTGGAGGCAGTGCATAGCTGGCCTAGACCGTCATCAGCTACGGAGATCTGCAATTTTCATGGGTTGGCGGGGTATTACCGTCATTTTGTTGAGGGATTATCATCTGTTGCAGCACCTATGACCAGGCTGACCCAGAAGGGTGCTCCGTTCAGGTGGATAGATGAGTGTGAGGAGAGCTTTCAGAAACTCAAGACGGATTTGACTACAACCCTAGTTTTGGTATTGCCTACAGGTTCGGGGTCCTACACTGTATATTATGATGCGTCGTGGATTGGTCTTGGCACGGTGTTGATGCAGGACAGTAGGGTGATTGCCTACGCGTCTAGACAGCTGATGGTGCATGAGAAGAACTATCTTGCCCATGACCTTAAGTTAGCAACTATTGTTCATGACCTGAAGATTTGGCGCCACTATTTGTACAGTGTTCCTTGTGAGATTTACACTGATCATCGGAGTTTGCAGCATTTGTTCAAACAAAAGGATCTTAATTTGCGTCAGTGGAGGTCGTTGGAGCTACTTAAGTATTATGATATCACCATTTTGTACCACCCAGGGAAGGCCAATGTGGTGGCCGATGCTTTAAGTCGCCGGGCGGAGAGTTTGGGGAGTTCAACATACCTTCCAGCAGTAGAGAGACCCTTAGCATTTGATGTTCAGGCCTTAGCCAGCCAGTTTGTGTGATTAGATATTTCTGGGCCGAGTCGAGTGTTGGTATGTGTGGTCTCTCGGTCTTCTATTTATGATTGCATCAGGGAGTGTCAGTATGATAACCCCCACCTGCTTGTCCTTAAGGACACGGTTGAGCACGGTGATGCTAAGGAGGTCACCATTGAGGATGATGGCGTATTGAGGATGCAGGGCAGGCTATGTGTGCCTAACATAGATGGTTTACGCGTGTTGATTCTTCATGAGGCTCATAGCGCGCGGTACTCTATTCATCCGGGTGCCGTGAAGATGTATCAGGACTTGAGGCAGTATTACTGGTGGAAGAGGATGAAGAAGGACATAGTGGAGTATGTGGCTCGGTGACTAAATTTAAAGCAGGTGAAGTGTGAGCATCAACGATGTCACGACCCAAACAGATGGGCAGCGACGGGTGCCCGAATTCTACATGTCGAATATCCTTAAGCATGTGTTTAAGATATAATCATGAATAACGTACGTGAGGGAAACCTATCCAAAAGACATATGTACATACACATGCGGAATACAGTGGGCGAGCCGGCAAGGCTACTATAGACAACTATATACCCAACACTGGAAGCCGACAAGGCCATATACTATCCAACTATACATAACTGTCTACAGACCTCTAATAGAAAATACAACTGTACAAGGACGGGACTGGGCCATGTCATACCCATATATGTATACAAGCATATCGTACCAAAATCAAAAGCAACTTCGGATCAAGTGGAGCACGCCAACACTTGCTGATCAAAGATCCTAAGGAGGGGGACCGTCTGCTTGCCTACCTGCACTTGCGGGCATGAAACGCAGGCCCCGAGAAATAGGGAGTCAGTACGAATAATGTACTACGTATGTAAGGCAGAAAAATCAGTACATAGAAGACATAGGTGAAACACGGAATAAAGAATTTCGCCCGTAAGTCTAAATAACTTATAAATCATGAAACATTTATAATGTCATGCATGTGCGTACAAATGTCGTGTCATGCATGGGTATAGGTATACAAAACATCATCAAGCCTCTGAGGGCATCCCATCATATCATCTCGGCCACTATGGGCAAAATCATCAACATATGCTAACTGATCAGGTGGTGGTGCGTATATAACGCCGTAACCTTTTTCCATATCCCATATACATATGTATACATATAAATACACGTATACAACGCCATCTAGTCATAGGTCAATGTACATGTATAAATGAATGAAATGCACAAAATATGTTAATAATCTCAATAATTCTTTCGGATAAACTTTATCAACTGCGTATCATTCTGAGACCCGTGAACAGAAGATATAATAATATGTCACATGGGAAATCAAGAACATAGAGCCCCCTAGTATTTTTTTGAATAGAGTCATTTATGAAAACTGTGCGTTTGCTCGTTTCTTTTTGTATCATTTGGATCATGCCAAAAAGAAAGAAGGGATGACCTAAATATACCTGGAGTAGGGAAAAATCCGTATGATGTTCTTGAAAAAGGTTACATCGTACTCCTTTAGAACCGCAAAATTTCACATTGCTACTGTGCTAAGAAATCTCGTTGGTTGAAGAAATCACGTTGTAGTGTCTTTGTAGGAACTTGTAGGAATTGTAGGAATTTGTAAGAAATTGTGTTGCTAATGTGCTAAAGCTCACGTTCTTGATTGTAGTGTTGTGTAAGGAATTGTAGGAATCTGATTGTAGTGGTTAAGAATGAAATGTTGTTTGTATTCAAAATCCTAGAAATTAAGTGTCTTGAAATTAATATATTAGATTGACACCTAATCACAAATAACCAAGAGTCATTCGTTTGGTTAGGGTCTTGCTGCCACGTGGGGTAGGGGAGGGGTCTTAATCTTATCCTATAACCAATTAATTAATTAGATAATATTTCGCTACCCGATAATTAACCAATTACCCACATAATTAAGAATTTTCTCAAATTACTTAAAATTTTACTTATTTTTAATACACTTTATACATCGTACTATCACGGTCATATGGTATCTTGTACGGTACTAGTCCATAAATAGCGGGTATTATAGCTCTGACCGTATTTTATCCCAAATCGACAACCTTCAATGAAACTCATTTTTTTTTAATTCGTGTACCCTTTATCCTTCATGGAACTTACTTGTCGCTTGTTATAAATAGCATAAATACGTTAACCTCAAGATAATCTCACCCCCGAGTCTACGTCGATTAACTGAAGACGAAACTTTAACGTACAAAAATGCGAGATGTAAACGAGCGGGTGGGTTGCTTCAGAAGCTAGAGATTCCGTAGTGGAAATGGGAGTGGATCACTATGGATTTCGTTGTTGGACTTCCACGGACTTAGCGGAGGTTTGATGAAGTTTGGGTGATTGTGGATAGGCTGACCAAGTCAGCTCATTTCATTCCTGTGATGACTACGTATTCTTCCGAGCAGCTGGCTCGAATCTACATCCGTGAGATCATCAGGCTTCATGGCATACCAGTATCTATCATCTCTGACTGGGGTACGCAGTTTGCATCACGGTTTTGGAGGGCCGTACAGCATGAGTTGGTACTCGAGTGGAGATGAGCTTAGCATTTCGACCTCAGACGGACGGACAGTCCGAGCACACTATTCAGATATTAGAAGATATGCTCTGTGCTTGTGTAATGGAGTTTGGAGGGTCGTGGGATTAGTTCTGGCCAGATTATTGGGTACAGACTTGGTCCAAGATGCCCTGGATAAGGTGAAGGTGATTCAGGATCAACTTCGCACAGCCCAGTCTAGATATAAGAGTTATGCAGACCGGAGGGTCCGCGATGTAGAATTCATGGTTGGAGAGCGGGTCTTGCTTCGGGTATTGCCTATGAAGGGCATTATGAGGTTCGGAAAGAAGGAAAAGTGGAGCCCAGGGTATATTGGTCCTTTTGAGACGTTTAACCGTGTTGGGGAGGTTGCTTATGAGATTGCCTTACCTCCCAGCCTAGCAGGATTCCATCCGGTATTTCACGTTTCTATGCTCCGGAAGTATCACGGTGCTCCGGCTCATGTATTGGATTTCAGCTCAGTCCAGTTGGAGAAGGATCTATCTTGTGTTGAGGAGCCAGTAGCTATTTTGGACAGGCAGATCAGAAAGCTAAGGTCAAAGAATATTGATTCAGTAAAGGTTCAGTAGAGGGGCCAGCCGGTCGAGGAGGCGACTTAGAAGACCAAGCAGGATATGTGCAGCCATTATCCGCATCTTTTCACAACTTCAGGTATGTCTCTATACTCGTTCGAGGACGAACGATTGTTTTAAGAGGGGGAGGATGTGACGACCCGACCGGTCGTCTTGAGAGTTATAGCCCCGATCCCCTATTAATTGTTTTCTCCCGTATCTTTTTCTGCTATTGTGACTTATTAGGAGGGTTCGTTTTGGTTTTGGAGTGTTTTGGGACACTTAGTCCCTAAATAGAGGTTTAAGTCTTAGGATTTGGACCGCAGTCGAAATTGTGTGAAGACGACTCCGGAATGGAGTTCCGACGGTCTGTTAGATCCGTTAGGTGATTTTGGACTTAGGGGCGTGTCTGGATAGTATTTTGGAGGTATCTAGCTCATTTAGGCTTGAAATGGCGAAAGTCGAAGTTTTGAGGATTTTGACCGGTAGTGGAATTTTTGATATCGGGGTCAGATCCCAATTCCGGAAGTTGGAATAGGTCTGTACGGTTGAATATGACCTGTGTGCAAAATTTGGGGTCAATCGGATGTAGTTTGGTTAGTTTCGGTATCGGTTGTCGAATTTCGAAGTTTCAAGTTCTTTAAGTTTGAATCGGAGGATGATAAGTGCTTTTAGCATTGTTTGATGTGGTTTGAGGGCTCGACTAAGTCCGTATAGTATTTTAGGACTGGTTAGTATTTTTGGTTGAGGTCCTGGGGGCCTCGGGTGAGTTTCGAATACTTAACGGATTTAGTTGGGGACTTATGCAATTGCTGAAGCTGTTGCACCTGGTGTAATCGCACCTGCGCACTTTGAACCGCAGGTGCGGCGCCGCAGAAGCGTCCATGGAGCCGCATAAGCGGTTTTGGCCCTGTCAAGCTGGGGCTGCAGGTGCGGCGATAGATCCGCAGAAGCGGACACGTAGAAGCGGAAGAGGAGCGCAGGTGCGAGCCCGCAGATGCGGCCCTTGTTCGCAGATGCGGACCCAGTTCCCCTTAAGTGATTTTTGCACCTGCGGTAGTATTTTTGCTGGTGCGGTACCGCAGATGCGGTTTAAGGCTCGCATAAGCGAGATCTGTGGCAGAAAAAGGGCTAAGTGCGAGGGTTTGATTTCATTCTTCATTTTTTGACTTGAGAGCTCGGGATTTGGCAATTTTTCGAGTGATTTTCAGAGGAAGCTTTGGGGTAATGATTCCTAACTCATTTTTTGTTGTATTCCATTAATCTATAGTTGTCTTTTCCATTAAATTTCGGATTTGGGGTTGAAAATTTGGGGAAAATTGAAAAAGGTTTTTAGGCCGCATTTTGGGATTTTGATCGAGATTTTAGTATCGGATTTGAGTAATTTTGGTATGAGTGAACTCATGAGTGAATGGGTGTTCATATTATGTGACGTTTACCCGTTTTCGAGACATGGGCTCGGGGAGAACTTTTGGGGAGATTTTCTAATTTCTTGCTTTAGCTTTGATTTCATTAATTAGATTGATTTCTTAAAGTTGTATTTATGGTATGTAATTGATTTTGGCTAGATTTGGGCAATTCAGAGCCGGATATTAGTGGAAAAGGTATTGTTACCGATTGATTGAGCTTGGTTCGAGGTAAGTGGCTTGCCTAACCTTGTGTTGGGGAAATCCCCTTAGGATTTGGTGTTGTTATTATATGTGAGCGCCGTGTACGCGAGGTGACGAGTGCGTACACGGGCTATTTGTCGAAAAACCTGATTTTTACCGAGTAATAGCCTGTTTTCATCTTATCTGAGTATACTAGCATGTGTAATTATCATGTTAGTCTAGAATAGCATGTCTAAGTGTCCTAATTGCCCATTTAAAACTCTTTGCAGCATGTTTAGTAAATCCCGCTTCTTTCTTGACTTGTACTTAGTTTAAATTATAGGTTTTCTTGATGTAACTGTTATATTCATTTGTTTGAGCTGCGCATTTACTTTGGGACTATGGAACAGTATCCCGAGAGATCACCCCTGCATATTTACTTTTGAGATTATGAGGCGGTTCCTCGGAAGATCTCCCTGCACATTTACTTTTGAGACTACGAGGCGGTTCCTCGGGAGTTCTCCCTGCATATTTACTTTTGAGATTATGAGGCGGTTCCTCGGAAGATCTCCCTGCACATTTACTTTTGAGACTACGAGGCGGTTCCTCGGGAGTTCTCCCTGCATATTTACTTTTGAGATTATGAGGCGGTTCCTCGGAAGATCTCCCTGCACATTTACTTTTGAGACTACGAGGCGGTTCCTCGGGAGTTCTCCCTGCATATTTACTTTTTAGACTACGAGGCGGTACCTCGAGAGATCTCCTTGTACTTTTATTTTGGGACTATGAGACGGTATCTCGGGAGATCCCCTGTTGTTTATCCCTGCGTTCTGCGTTACTACTTTGCTATGTTCTCCTTGTTTAAATTCTAATATGTTATTATATTGTTATACTTTCCTGCTTATTTATTATATAGCAGTAGGGCCTTGACCCGACCTCGTCACTACTCGGCCGAGATTAGGCTTAGCACTTATTGGGTACTGCTATGGTGTACTCACACCCTTTCCTGCACATGTTTTGGTGTGCAAATCCAGGTTCCTTTTACTAGCCTCGTCCTTAGTTGCAGTCGCTGCTATTTTCGGAGAACTTTAAGGTACAGCTGCCCACGTCCGCAGATCCTCGATGTCCCCCTCTATCCCCCTATGTTGATTCTTCTCTTATTTTTATAGACACTGATGAATAGAACAGTTAGAACTTTGTAGACGCTTGTGACATACGGTGTTCCGGGTACTGGGAGTGTCATGTATATTTCGAGAGTTGATTATTGTATATGCCGAGCGGCATCTCAATTGCTTATTAAAAAAATATATGTTACTGTTACTGTTAATTTTCATGCTTTTCATTTCATTTCCGCAAGTGTAAGGCTTACCTAGTCGTAAAGATTAGGTGCCGTCACGACAATTTACGGAGGAAGAATTTGGGTCGTGACATAGATGGGAGTTAAAAAAACAAAAAAGAGAAAAACTAAGTACGAAACTGTAGCTAAAGTCAATAATATTAGTTGGCACTACTTCATTTTTAATTTTTAATTATAAATTTATAACCGGTCATAGAACTAAAATTAATTTATTTTGTATAATCTAATTATCTTAGCACAAAGTAAAAAAAAAAAGAAGAGAATTTTCTTGTAAAAAAATAAGCTTGATTCTTGGATATTCAATAGAATGTCCATTACCCTTTAATCAAATACTCCTTTTATGAAATATTTAAAAAAATATATATAAACACTAATTCTAATAAATACTATAATAAAATATAAATTATCACACTATTCACAATTATTGTACTCTCCAACTCAACATCAAATTTTAAAATTAGTTTTGACGTAACACTTAACAATTGCACGTTAGGTATACATAGTTTAATAATATTGTTATGGCTTTTCAAAGCTTTATACCGATTAGTGCGCGTGTATCCTAAAGGTTGTATATATATATATATATAACTTATTAAAAAGTAAAAGTAGCAACTTGAGAATATTGGGTCATTACATAGCCCTAGTACTCGTTTTGAAACTTTTTGTAATAACGTGTCGCTAGTACATCAAGATCCTTGTACTCTTACTATTCTTTAATATAGTATAATTTCTTCTGTGGCCAAAAAAAGGAAGATTATATGGGTTTTAAGAGGGAAAGTGAGTCCAATCGGGTCATGTGTTTTGTTTGGGTATGTAACAACCCGACTGATCGTTTTGAGATTTAGCATTCTGTTCAGTGATTCGAGGTCTTGAGTGGTTTTATATTGTGTATTATGACTTGCGTGTATGGTCGGATTCGTTTTTCGGATGTTTGGTATTGATTTGAATGATTGATTCTCATTTTAGAAGCTTAAGTTGAAAATATTGACCGAGGCTTGACTTTTGTGAAAATGACCCTGGAACGGTATTTTGATGGCTCCGATAGGGTTGTATTGTGATTTTAGATTTGGATGTATGCCCGAAATTGAATTCGGGGGTCCCTAGGTTAATTTGGCATGTTTTGCCAAAAGTTGGCAATTTGAAGGTTTAGTGTTACAACCCATGTTTTCGTACGTACGAGTCGTCATAAGTCAATTGATGTAAGCT